>OMNV01011904.1:2477-17194 GCA_900303265.1 Brotula barbata | reverse complement strand
CTAAATATACCCCCTAAATAAACTCTCTAAATACACCTTATAAGTAAACCATCTAAATACACCCCCTAAATAAACCCTCTAAATACACCTTATAAATTAACCCTCTAAATACACCTAATAAATAAACCCTCTAAATACACCCCCTAAATAAACCCTCTAAATACATCTTATAAGTAAACCATCTAAATACACCCCCTAAATAAACCCTCTAAATACACCTCATTAATAAACCCTCTAAATACACCCTCTAAATACACCTAATAAATAAACCCTCTAAATCCACCATATCAATAAACCCTCTAAATACACCTTAGAAATAAACCCTCAAAATAAACCCTCAAAATAAACCCTTTAAATAAACCCTTTAAATAAACCCTATAAATAAAGCCTCTAAATCAGGGGTGTCGAACTAGGTTCTCTTTAAAGACAGCACAGCCCCCAGTGGACAATTCTGGAATAGCGGCACATTTTATTACAATGACGTCCGTCATTTTCGCACTTTTCAAAATCATCCAGCGGGCCAGATTGAACCCTTTGGCGGGCCGGTTCTGGCCCGCGGGCTCTATGTTTGACACCCCTGCTCTAAATAAACCCTCTAATGACACACCTCCAAAGGTAACAAACCTTTATTGAAGTTCCAACTGCACTTCCTGTGTTTGTAGCTTAAACACACTCGTTTGATGGTAGTGGTGGGTGTAGGGGGAGGGGTGGGGTCTACCTGTCTCCTATCTAAAGGATCAATACACCTTAAGTTATTAGTGATGTAAATCAAGGTAAAGACCTTCCTGCTGAATGAGACGCCACAGGATCCAGAAGAAGAACGGAGGCCGAAGCAACCAGCGCTACACGCACCCTGATCATTGTTGACATGTTAAATCAGCACTAACGGCCCAGCTAATGGATGGAGGGACGGATAATTGATTGAATATGAGGAGTTACCTTGTGTGTGTATGTGTGTGTGCGTGTGTGTGCATGTGTGTGTGTATCGTGGCCAAATTCAGCTCTGGGCAACACGGGCATTCAATTAAAAGAACGTGTAGCAAGAGACTAAAGGCAAATTAAACTGCTGTGACTTTAAGGTGGAAGATCAGAGCGACCTCAGTATCCTCACTCATACAGTTAGAGAGAGAGAGAGAGAGAGGGGGAGAGAGAGAGAGAGAGAGAGAGAGAGAGAGAGGGGTCAGGTAGGAGGGCTATAAAAGCACTGCCTCTTTTAGTGCAACATGCACATAATATCAAAACACATCCGGTTATGGCTGAATATTATTTGGGATGCACACCTGGGTGCACATCTGTCACCTTTATTTAAGTAGAATGGAAACATGCTGAGGTAAGTACACGTTTGGATCATTTTTCTGGAGAAGTCACGGTCTGATGAAGCTGCAAGTATGCTGTAAATTACAACGTATCCATGCATCATAGCCGGGTATTTAATTTAACGACTTCACGGAGAGGAGGAGGCCACGGTGTTTGTGTGAAAACAATCATTTGGTTTATACACGCAGAAAATGTATTTATGTTCAATGGTGGACGCTAAAAGATGGACGCCGGCTAATTCTTGTTATCAATATCTGAGGGTTTACATTTACAGAAGTCCTCTTGGTGATCTGGTACCACATATGGATGAAGTGTCCTCATGTTGTTTGCATGGTGTCTCTCAGGGGGAGTGTGTGAAGCACGTGGAGAGTGACGAGTCAGAACGATGTGGAAGCTGCAGAAAGGTTTGGGATGTCTCTTCATCCTCTGCTGCGCCTGCCTGACCGAGGGCCGAGTGCTGAAGTTTGTCGTAGCAGTAAGTCGACATTGAAACGAATCAGGATCTGAACACCAAAACGAATCAGGATCTGAACACCAGAACAAGTCAGGGTCTGAACACCAGAACGAGTCAGGATCCGAACACCAAAACAAATCAGGATCCGAACACCAAAACGAGTCAGAGTCTGAACACCAAAACGAATCAGGGTCTGAACACCAAAACGAGTCAGGGTCTGAGCACCAAAACGAATCAGGGTCTGAGCACCCAAACGAATCAGGGTCTGAGCACCCAAATGCATCAGGGTCTGAACACCAAAACGAATCAGGATCTGAACACCAAAACGAATCAGGAACCGAACACCAGAATGAATTAGGGTCTGAACACCAAAACGAATCAGGGTCTGAGCACCCAAACGAATCAGGGTCTGAACACCAAAAGGAATCAGGGTGTGAACACCAAAACGAATCAGGATGTGAACACCAAAACAAATCAGGATATCTAAAATCAGAGAAAACATTGAAACAAAGCGTATTCACTCCTCATTTATTGTGGAAACACACAGGAGTGATGCTATGTTACCACGTTGTTTTATCATTAAATGCGAAGGTTGATTGAAAGGTTAAAGGGCTCACTCAGCCCCTGAGTTGCATCACTGCTCCATAATTCAGGCTTCAGTTCAATAATAATACAGCAAGCTCAGGACTGGGCTGCAGGTGACATCATCAAAATGTCTCAAATTCAGACCGACCCGTCCAAGGTGACAGGCTTCTATTTCTGATGTGCGTGTCTCAGTGTGTATTCCCCTCTAAAGTACACAGTGTAATCTCTGACGCAGCATTGTGTAATCTGAGTCGGCGTGACATCATTTGTTGTGACTTTTAAGGTGTTTCGACACGGCGATCGATCGCCTATCGAGTCGTACCCCAGGGATCCTCACGGGGAAGAGGTGTGGGCCCAGGGCTTCGGACAGCTAACAGAGGTATTGTCCGGGGTGGGGGGGCATCGTCATCATAAGTCATCATCATCATCATCATTATACTGTAGGTGCCTTGAGATGGAGCCTTTAAATGTGCAGCAAACACTACACTCTGCTGCATCTAATTACAACTGGCTGCATTGTTAGATTTCTGTCTGTACAAATACCTGCATACATATTTTACCCGTTAAAAGATCAAGATTTAATAAGCTCAAAATGAACTCGCGAGGACTCCGATAACAGGAGAATCTCATCTTGTGTAGAGTTTTAATTAAACTCCCTCCTCCTGCTAGTTTTGTTACAAGTGCCCTCCTACTGTGACATTGTTCTGCACTATGGCAATTAAGTTTACACTGCTTAAATTATTCTTTTTGGCTCTAGGAGGGCCGTAGATGGGCTGAATTTGCGTAAATGTTATGTAAATGTAGATTGAATCTGGTCTTAAATCTAAAAAAAAAAAAAAAAAACACCTCGAGAAAAGGTTAGATTCTACAAAATAATAATGAGGCTGCGTATCAACTGTGTTTGGCTCTCAGCTGGGGATGAAGCAGCAGTTCGAGCTGGGCCGCTTTTTAAGGAGGCGATATGGAAATTTTCTCACTGAAGATTACAACAGCAAAGAGGTGAGGTGTGTGTGAGTGTGTGTGTGTGTGTGTGTGTGTGATGGCTTTACTAATCCATTCAGTGATGCTTTGTAAATGAGGAATAAGTCATTGAATAGAAGAGTTTTTGGGTTGCCAGGTTGTGAGAAACCTCTTGATTTGAAAGCGGTGACCTCCTTTCATCAGACGTATAGCTATGAGTGTTAATAAGTCATTAATAAAGGGTTATTCCACTCCATGTTCTTTCATTCAACAGGTGGTGAACGTATTGATTTTAAAAAGTATACTGGCATGAACACTCAAACCGTTACGCCAAAATACGTCTGTTAGCATACGGGGTTGTTTTTCAACGGAGGTCATAGTACTTTTCTATTATTTTTTCAGCAGTCTTGAAGCGTTAAATCTGTACAATTCACCGTGAAGGTTGTTCAGTACATCTTGATTTAGCCGGCAAAAGATTAGACTGAAAGTGAAAATGGTACTTGTATCGAAACTTCACACCACCAAAAAAAACAAAAAAAACCCAATCAAAACTCAAATTTGTCTCAACAAAAAGTTCTTTCTTTGCGCTTTTATGTCATTTATTCAAGAAGTTTTTTCTAACGAGCAGAATAGATCAGAAAATGCCTCCACCAGGGGGGCCTCGGTTTTCATGCCCATTTGGAGGGACTTCTTCTGGGGAAGGACAGTAACCTCCCCCCTTCTTAACTCATCCTGATGCCTGGTGCTCCAGCATCCCTCAGTGGACATTCTGGGTCAGTCTTTATTTCAGGGAACCCGGAGGCCCCTAATCATCATCTTTTTTTTTCTTCTTTTTCTGTGTAAAAAATGCATTATTGCGTAGCTTGACTTATAGATAAAAGCTTTTCTCACAACCTCGCAACCACAAAACGTTCAACTGAATATAAAAAAAAACCCAACTATATAACATTTCTGAACAGATTATTCAAAGGATTTCTTTGTCTTGCTCTACGTTTCCGGCCTGGATTCGCTCTCGGCTCTTCCGCTCAGCGTCCCCTAATCCTGTTTTCATGCATGCCCTCGCTCGCTCCGCCGTGGGAAGTCAAATGTGTGGCCCGGCACGGTCTGTAATGGCTGGAACAGCATAACTTAATGAGCATGACTTATGCTGGCCCTAACTCGGCCGTAGCCTCGTCTTTCGCTGTAGCGCGTGCGGTCGTCCTGCCCCCGGGCTCCGTGTGCGGCACGGTTGGCAGCACGCATGTTAGTTCAGTGAGCCCTCAGGCTGCACGCTCAGCGCTCTGTCATGACGAAGATACGAACTCCTCTTCCTCTTCCCGTCTGCTCCTCCGGTCTTCCTATCGCACGTCGTCTCTTTGTTACCCCACGCGTCAGCCATCTTTTCTTCCCCCCTCAGCCTCTTCGGCAACACGCAATAACTGCAGAAATAACAACTCTCCTCAGCACCCGTCATTGGTGATATGTCGCCGCGGTCTCCGTAAACTTCTACTGTACCGTTCCCTGAGCTGTGGTGTCGGTTTTAATTTGACAAAAAGGGGGAAAAAAAGAAGCGTTCTTGACATCACAGGAACATCCAACCTTATCAGCGTGATTTAATGCGCACAAAAAGCTGACACGGGGTGACAGGGAGATATAGAGGCGCAAAGGCTGATGTCAGAATAGATCACAGCAAGGAGGATCTCTCTCTCTCTCTCTCTCTCCCCCCTTTTTCTCACATCCATTTGGATCTCTTCTCACTCCCCTCCTCTTCATTTCAAGGGAATACCTCGGATGACTTGTGAAAAAAAGCAGCGCGCACATGACACGTTTACTCTGGACCTTTATTTATCGCGCCGCACGGCCCAATTACCAGAACCTCAGCGGTGATCCCCTTAAACGGAACCTCCAGAGGGTCCATCTTCTTGAGGATTTACTTCAAAGACACGTGCAATGGACACCATTCCCAAGGATACCAAACACAACAGGATGCATTATGGGAAAATCGATATAAAATGACACCAAACGCAACCGTCATAAAGAGAAATTGTATTGTATTTATAGAATACATCATATTTATTGTATTTTCTCCAGTAATGATGACATGATCAGATATTATTTATTGTATTTGATTATTTATTCATACTCGTGCTTTTACAACATGCCGCGCTCAATTATTCAAGGCGTTACTAACGTGACCATTAAATATACATTGTTATGACTACTTGTGTGAATCGGCCTTTAAATAACCCTGAATTGTTTTGTCTTAAAGTGAACTTAATGACCACTTAATGCTCCGGTGTCTAAGGGGTTAATGCCAGCTTATCGCCTCCAACAGATTTACGTACGGAGCACCGACTACGACCGGACTCTGATGAGCGCCCAGGCCTGTCTCGCTGGGATGTTCCCCCCAACCAGACGCCGTCCCCCAATCGTGCCCCAGTTACTGTGGAGGCCTATTCCAGTGCACACGGTCCCCAGAGCCCAGGACAAGGTGGGCCGCTGAGACGCACACACATTTGCTTTCACGCAGCAGCTGGAACATTTTCACGTTGTCCCCCCGTATCTCCTTGCAATCAACTAATATGTGCATCTAGGACATCGAGATGAGTCCCAGAATGACGCCTGCGTAGATCTGCATAGTTTTTCTAACGTGATGTCGGTGTTGTTGGATTTCTGTCAAAGCTGTTAAAGTCTCCAGGAAAGGACTGTCCGAGATTCAGAGATCTGATGACGGAGACCTTTGACAGCGGGCCGTACCAGCGTTTCCTCAGGGCTCACCAGGTAACACAAACCACTTAAGATGAACGTTCCTCTCCGACGCTGTCGCTCATCCTCGCGTGACGCGGACGTTCCACTCACGGCTCGGCCTCTGTCAAATCTGTGAAGTCACTTTACCGTGAGTCACACGGCCGTCAGCCACTGAAAACACGTCGGTAACTGCTGTTTTGTAAGCAGGAGAATGGCGCGGCTGCGAACAGTCCGTCCTCGTGTCCTCTCCGCTGATTATCCGTGCGGCGCTTTCCGCCCGGAACGCTGGGAAATGCACATTCCTGCAAAGGAGCGATTTCGTGTACCTCGCAGTTTGCCGGTGCCAAAGTTATCGCCACCTCCAGTTAGTTCTGCTGCAGACATCGTGTCCTCTCGGTGATTTTCTCAGGCACGCCGACTGCAGCGCCTACAAAAAGCTGCACGGTGCAAATTCTCTCACGTTCTCGCAGACGCTAATTAACGGCTGGACTGAATTAGATTGAGAATTACAACGAAAAGGTTTTAATTAAACCCGGTCCCTGCATGCTGCTTATTAAGGTGGCGCCTGACACGAGGAGAGGGCCTCCAGCGTTGGATGTTAACACCCTCTGCTGGAGGTACATGACCTGCAAGTGGAAGACAAGGACCAAAATGGTGCCAGAACCCCGTCGGACCGAAACGTCACGCGACAGCCGTCGATCCGAGAGAGGAATAAGATTAAAATCTAAGATGAAAGATGTCAGATCAGTGGACGCGTGAGGTTATATGTTATTTGGAAATGAGTGTGTTGTCCTTTCTTCGCCCTCCAGTACTTTGTTGAGGCCCTCTCAAACCGCACCGGCTACCCCGTCTCCAAACTGGTCGGCAGAAAAATCTGGAGGGTGTACGACACTCTGACCTGTCAGGTACTCTCCCCTCCACGCAGCACTCGTACATGCAGATCATCGACTCACAACGAGAGATAATGCAGTTAACAAATGCGGCAGCTGCACGCGCAAACAAGAAAAAGGCGATTTCTTCGGCTCGTCTGAAAAGAGGCGGCGAGGAAATCATTTATATGTATAAATGATATGAATAGGGCAACATATTGAAATGATAATTAAAGCATTATGAGATGGATGGATTCTAGGCCAGCCTGAAAACACTCATTCACACTTGGAAAATGAGCATCTGTTATCTTCAGACCACCGCTAAAAATAGCCGGGCGAACAGAAACGATGAAATGCAGCCATTTATACCCTTTTGTTGCGATCCACGTGTTGTGTAATGGGATTATTAGAGTGATGCGCTGGTAATGGATGTTGTTTCCGTATGCAGAGGATCCATAACCTGACTCTCCCACGCTGGGCCACCCAAGATGTTCTCGACACGCTGAGGAAAATAGCATCTTTTGAGGTCATGTACAGCATCCTCAGTCATAAGCGGAAAGAGAAGGCCAGGCTCTCGGGGGGTGAGGACTCAAATTAGGAGCAATTAATTAAGGACTCTTGTGCTGAGAGTGTTTTGTGTAAAATGTGGAGGACAAAAGGAAGCCATAAAGTATCTACAGTGGTGCCTGCTGTTGTGTAAAGTGCTGGCTCAGGTTTCCCCTGAAGCACATTAGCACAAACTCTATGAAGGAATAGGACAAAGATGGTTACAGCGCTAAAACTGGATAATGATTGAAGTCAACGGGGGGGCTGTGTGTGTGTGTGTGTGTGTGGATGCTTGTGTACACTCATTTGCACTGATGGCACTTTGTTTATTTACCAGGCATCCTGCTCAACGCCATTCTGAGGAACTTCACCAGGTCTATTGAGCAAGGCAGCAGGCTCAAGTTCCTCATGTACTCGGCTGTAAGCGGAGCGCGCCGTAAACTATCACCCATTACGCTGCCAGCTGTTTCACACATGTTCTCGCATGTATACGATGAGTAGAAGTAGCCGCAGGCAAGGGCAAATCTGTGCGTTGTGACACGTTTGTTCCTCGTTCCAGCACGACTCGACCCTCATCACCCTCCAGGCCGCTCTGGAGGTGTACAACGGCCTTCTTCCTCCATACGCCGCCTGCCAACTCTTCGAATTCTACCAGGAGTACGATGGGTAACGCACGTGTTGTGATCTTCTCTTCATCTCTGCAAAACCATCCTGACGCGTTCGCACGTTCCTTTTCAATTAAATGAAATCTGGCAGCGATTCTGTTCTATAAATACACAAATAAATAGTACGCAGCTCATCGCAATCCTTTCCCCAGATCCTATTCACTGGAGCTGTATTACCGGAATGACACCTGGCGTGAACCCTACCCCAACCCTATCCCAGGGTGCAACGGGCTGAACTCCTGCTCTTTATCGGTGTTCACTGAGCTGGTGCGGGATGTGGTGACAGAGGACTGGGAGGGCGAGTGCGGACTCAGACGAAAATGGTCCAGCGCAGGTAATTCCGAGTCTCCCCGTTACGACAAATACGGTGCCCCTGTAAACGTTTCAGTGTGTGCACAGACTGCCCATGTTTTCAATATACGAGGAATCGTTCCAAACGCTGCACCTCGACCGGATTCCTCTCTCTCTCCCGCAGGTATCATCACGGCTCTCGCAGTGGCTCTGGGTCTCCTGGTGGTGGCGCTGTTGGTCAGCATAGGGGTGGGAATCCTCAGGAGAAACTCTCATTACTCCAGGGAGGTGTAGCCAGAGGACCGTCAGCATTAGCATGAATAATGTGCCATGTATACTTTCATATTTTATATCTTAATTGGGTGACTGTGGTGGTTTGGGAGCTCTTCACTCGTAAGGTTTCATTTTCCAGTTGAAATATATTTGTATTACTCAATTATCAATATTTAATGGACGACAAATAAAATTGAATTTCAAATGACGTCAAGAAGTGTATCATTCAACTTTTATTTAATGCTTTCTTGACAGTGCATACACTACATCGTGACATTCGTTCTTTAGTTCATATCGTTTCACATTCTTTGCTGTTCGGTTTCTCACTTCTTCTCCTCCTGTCCATGAACTGTGGGACAATAGAACAAAAGGGCCGGAGTTAGGATTGATTAACAAAACATTTAATTTAATTTAATTTAATTTAATTTAATTTAATTTAATTTAATTTAATTTAATTTAATTTAATTTAATTTAATTTAAAGGGTTCAAGGAGAGGCATGAAGGACTTAATTTAACAATGATGAATTAACATAATTACAATTATTACAAAAGAAGTTAACAGAAGATGCAATGACATTTAATGTAACATAGGCAATAAATATAATGATTAAAACAATTATAATAATCTTCCAGGGTAGTTTTTCAATAAAAATGAATTTCAATTGACGCTTGAGACAAGATAGTGAAAGCAACATGTTATATGTTGGACATTGTGTCAGATCATGGCTCCTTTGTTTTGAACGGAGAGCGATGACAGGATGAAGCAAAATTTAAAAAGAAATTCATTTAAATTTGATTTATTTTAAATATTTTGAATGTTTTGGAAGTGAAACGTTTGATTGTTGTAAATCTAAATGGGCAAATCTGTAACTCATTGATATTCAAAATGAATAAAAGCATCAAACCTTGAAGGATCAAAAACAAATATGGTACCCAGAATCCTCCTCTTCCTCCCCTCCGTTCTTACCTCTCACATTCAGCTTGCACTCCACCTCGTCCTTTCCCAGCTCATTGACCGCCATGCAGGTGTACTTCCCGCCGTCGAAGGTGCTCGGCTTGCGAATGTTGAGGGTCAGCACTCCCTGGTTGTTCTGCATCAAGTACTTGGGATCCTCACCGATGATCATCTTGTTCTTCATCCAAGTGATCTTAGGCTAGTGAGTGAGTGGATTTGAAAATATCAGACGTTCACGTGTCGAGGAGTCAAAGATCAGCCAGGATTTGATAATGATTTTTCTTTTTATGCTAATATAAGTCCTACTGCGGCCGCTGTTAAACACGACCTTTGATAAGAAAGGTTGAGTGGGTCGGCGCAGGAGGTAATTGAAAACGCTCAGAGTTTAATATGGTTATGAGCCGCGCTGTCAGGCTCCATCTGTGAGTCCGACTGCATGTCATGCTGCTCTGTCATGCATGTGTACCTTGGGGAAGCCTTTGACGGAACAGCTGATGGCGGTACTGTACCCAGCCACCACGCTCCTGTCAATCAGAGGTTGTGTGAATTTGGGCACACAGGTCATCTCTTTATCCTTGTAGGAGGGTGGGTTGTATTGGAGGCCTGAGGAGGAGGAGGAGGAGGAGGGGGGGCGGGTAAAGCAAATTTAACTCCATGAATCAGACAATAAAAAGTATGTAAACACACCCGGTCGCATCTTAGGTCGGGCAAAAATACATGAAAACGTATTTTGATACAAAAAAAAGCTAAATATACGTGTTGTAAAGGTATCAAAGTGTCCAGAAGATAATGCTGTATCAAAATAAAATCGAATGTAATCCTTCAGAAAATGACCCGTGTTTGTTGTTTTGAACCTCTTTGTTTTTGTCACTGTTGCACGGAACACAACATGAGCTGATGGCTAGCTAGCTATCTAGCTTCGCCCTCTGCTATCATATTGAACAATTTGTAAGCAAATGAGATGTCCATTATCCATTTTTTTGCACTGTTGCATAAAATAAATCACACTATCCTACTTTCTTCTAGGCATCCTCGCTGCTGTAACTGTTTGACTTAGCTAGCCTCTACTTAGCGATACTACAAGAGGTGGCAGAAACATTTAGCAAGGAGTTTTTTCAAAACAAACGTTATTGACAAAAAGTACGCTATTCAAAAATGTGTATACAATAATACAATTTAGAAATAACACTAAAATATTAAACTCAATGAAAAATGCTGCTTGTGAATAATCAAATCCAGAGTAGCATTTATGACAGGATGCTAGCATGACTGGGTGAAAGCATGTATCCTGAAAATACAGAATCTTTGTTTTGGACATTGTATATTCTGGATTCTTTTCAAGGAGGTGAAATACTTTTACTATATTTATTTTTTGATTCTTTTTATTGTTAGACCCATGCACACGGTCTCACACCTGTCTTGGCGATGGTGGCCGTGTTCTTGCTGAGGCGCGGTTCCTCGCTCAGGCCGCAGTAGTTTTCACTGTAGACTCGGAACATGTATTCGTTACCCATGATCAGATCTGAGGCTGTGCAGTGTGGCCGCTTGTTGTGCTCAAGGACAGTGAACCATTCCTGAAGCGAGAGAATTCATGAAAAAATGTGGAAAACTCTGCAGGTCTCAGTTTCATACCCGACAGTTGAACATACAGCTTCATCCAGTACGTCATCTCAACAAATGGCCGATGTTTTACACAGCACCCGTCCTTCGTCTCTCACCTGTGTCTTCATGTCGGCCTTCTGGATGGTGTAACCGGTGACCTCACAGTTGCCATCATCTGTGGGTGGCTCCCACTCCAGCGCCGCGTTGAAGCCCCACACGTCTGCCACTCTCACTCTCACAGGAGGCCCAGGCTTTTCTGGGTGGACAAAAAAAAATTAAAATAAGACACCATCTTCTCATTACTGGACATTTTTTTGAGCGGGGACACTCGATAGCTCCCGTCAAACAACCCAAAGCCAATCTGACGCTCGTACCCACGACCCTGAGATTTATGGAAGCCCTGTCCTCCATGTTCTCAATCTGTAGGACCAGCTCGTATGTTCCAGAGTGCTCCCTCTCTGCCGAGCGGATGAACAAGATGCTGTCCACGTTAGAGTTACGCACGTTGACCATCTTGGGATCGACGGGCTGACCGTCCTTCAACCATGTTGCGACAGGGCGTGGTTTACCCTGTGGGACACACAGATAATCCATGGTTTGGGATACAAGAGATCTGGTCTCATTTTCCTCACGTCCACTCTTACGAAGTGACGGATTATATAAAACACAACCCATCCAGGTGTGTTTTCAAGTTTAGAGAGAGGTTTTATGGTTGTCTGGTCGTTGAATCTAGAATTCACAACATCTCAGATCCCTAAATTTCCTCCCGGCTCACTGTAAGTTTCCTTAAACGTATCAAAATCTTGGTTATACTCTCATGCTGTCCAAAATGTTTTTGTGATTTATCACCAGATGTTTTGTGTGTTTATATCATCATTTCACCATTAGCACCATTAGCTGTGCTAGTTAGCTAACATGCTACTGTGTGAACTATATTTTTCAAGTTCCAAGGAAAAAAATCCACATGTTGGGAATTTTTTGTCCTCACCTGGAATGGGATGGTCAGGTTGATCTTGTCTCCCACTTTTCTGACGTATTTGGTTCTCAGTTCGCGAGGAAGGCGAATCTTTGGGTGCTCTAATGCAGGAAAAGACATCTCGTTAAAACCACACATCCCGATCCCAACAGGGCAAACGTGGTACACAACGACAAAAAGCACCTGAACACTTTTGGTAGAGAATATCAAGACATTTTAAAACTAATTTTAGGTTAAAAAATAACAAATGCTCAAAGTTTCCGCAACAGTGAGTAAAAATAATACCTTCCATTTGTAAATATTGTGACATGTTGGAGTTTTTGCTCACCCATGATCTCGCGGATGGTGACGGGCTGTTGCATTACAGCAGGAGGGCTGCGTCCGGCCATGTTTACAGCCACCACCCTGAAGTTGATCTTCTCTCCCACGGGGAGGCCACGCACCACAAACCACTGTCTCTCACAAAGGTCTGTGTTTGCCGCCACCCACTCGGTGCCTAAAAATAAAAGACGATGACAGGCAACCAATTTAAATCCGACCAACTCTTAAGTGATCTTGGGACTTAAAGAACATTGTGCTTTTCTGACCTCCGTCCTTGCAGTATTCAATAACGTATCCGTCCAGGCCCCCGGCTCCGATCCTCTCTGGGGCGAGCCACTTCAGGCTGCAAGTGCTGTCTGTCACATCGTGCACGGACAGACGCGTTGGCTCGCTGGTTGGTGCTGAGACAGAAGGACAGGATTACGAGGGTGTCTTAGGAAGAGGGGACGCGGATGAACTGAGAAAAACGTGAATGAGTTGTTACCAATGGGCATGAAGGGTTTGGAGGTGAGGCTTGGCGGAGACAGGCCGATGCTGTTGACCGCGAACACCCTCATCTCGTACAGGATGCCCTCAATCATCCTCTTCGCCTCGTACGTGGTCGGCTCGTACACGTCAAAGTTGAGTTTTGTCCATCTGGAGGAGCCTTTCTTCTTCCTTTCCATGAGATAACCTGATGGAAGAAAAGAGAGAGGGGCAAACTTAAACACGCATCACCAAACGGACGTTACAGGATTAAGATAAGGACGCAAACTCCACCCCTTTACCTTTGATTGGTGCACCGCCATCGAATGGAGGAGCATCCCAAATGATGGTGGCAGTATCCTCACCGACTGATGTGCACTTGACGTTCTCAGGTGGGTCAGGCACATCTAAAGTCACACGGCAGCTCGTCAGTCACGCCCTGATTTACGAAACACTCGGTGATTTGTTTTGTTGTCAAGATCCGAAACCTTCACTCACCCACGATCTTCACGAACAGCACGGCCTTGTCTTCTCCTGCCGGGTTGGTGACCACGATCGTGTAGTTGCCCTCATCGTCCCTCTCCGCCCCCTCAATGACGAAGCAGCTCAAGTCTTTCCTGGCCTCCACCCTCACGCGGCCGCTAGTCTCTGTGATTGGCTGAAAAAGGAAACGGGAAAAAACGGGAGAATGACTAAGCAAACTACGCCATAAGTGTGGACTTTGGAGTTTATGAATCCAGCGTGGGTACCTTCTCTCCCTTTGACCAAACAACAGTGGGTGCCGGCTCGCCTGTGATCTCCACGTCCAGACGCAGCTTGTTGCCTGCCACCACTATGATGGTGTTTTGGGACACCATGTTTCCAGAGGTGTCCAGGTGGATCTTTGGAGGATCTTTATAAAGAACGCAATGAGAAAATGTGTTGACAGCGTCTGAACTACGTAGAAAGTCAACCAGATTTTTAATCGTTTGTGCAGCGAAGTGGCGTTAAAAGTGACCTACCTTGTCTGGGCACGTAGTCGATCTTGATTTCTGGTTTGAGAGGAAAAACACATCAGTATTAAGGAGGTTTCTCATGATTAATCTGCCCACAACGGTGACTTGGTAATCAATCTGTCTTTCTCACCCAAGAAGTTGAGTTTGGCAGACAGAGACAGGGCATATCCATCAGGAACGAACGTGTAGTCTCCTGCATCCTCCGGTTTCACATTATCAATAACCAGGCGATGGAACCTGAGACAAGAGAAGGGGGACGTAACATTTACACTCAGATCAGCCTCTTCAAGTATGGACAGTCTACCATCCGTAGGTACGGTCTCCCCGAACCTCTTACCGTCCAATGTGACTCATTTTGATGCGCTCGCTTGGCAAGACCTCCACGCCATCTTTGTACCACTTTCCGGTGACTTTGTCATCTGACACCTCACACTTGAACATGGCCTGATCGGTGGCCCGGACCGTCAGGTCAGCGATGTCCTGCAACACCTCCAGTTGTTTTTCTGAGGAAGACATCAGCGATCAGAACTGATTAGACCAGACAACGGATTAAGGTGTGAGATTTATTTTTAACTAAAGAAAAGACTTCATAAAAAAATACATCCAAACTTACATTTTAAATTATAAAATGCCATAACTTTAAAAGGTATGGGTTTCGATAATTCTTAAAAAAAAAAAAAAAAAAAAAAAAAATCAGATTTTTTTTCAAAAAGTCA
>OMNV01011901.1:43976-54377 GCA_900303265.1 Brotula barbata | reverse complement strand
TTCTGCGCGCACGCACACACACACACACACACACGCACACACACACAAGCACACAAGCACACACTGCAGAAGCGAGGGATTGGTGGAATGGATGAAAAGAAGTGGTACTTAATCATTCCTAATGCGACAGGCGGACAAATGGGTGGAAAAGGGGACAATAATTAGGCTAAAAAAAAAAAGAGCAGAGACGTCGGGTCACCTACATTACATGGAACACACACTGCTGTGCTGGAGGACTATTGATTGAGCTTGAAAATGACTGACGGAGACGATAAGGTACTGTTCGTGCCTGGCTGTCATTTGATCAAACCTCACAGTTTCGGTAATGATGCACAGCTCTAATTTCCCTACGCTCATCTTAAAAATAAAGAAAACACGATGGCTGTTATTGTGAGCAAAGAACACGAGATAATGGGGTCATTCTGGTGTCAAACCGCGTCTCTAAGTAGCTTGATAATGTCATTTATGTACACAGGATGTTTTGGCCGACCTTTGCGGATACGTGCGCTGCTTAAAGTACAGTAATCTTCACAAAGACAAGAAGAAACGCTGACAAAGGAGCATTTGTCTCTACAAAAACCTTCTGCAGACTCAAGAGGACGTTGTTGTGGTTACAGTGCTCTGTTGGATACATTCTGTTTTGTTTGTGAGAGCAGATTGAGAGACCGGCGGTTGCTAGGTGACAGAATAATAAGAAGAGGCCGCAGGTGGAATCGCCTCCCTCTGCATTCTTCATCTATGTCGTCAAAACAGGTTTTGTCCTAATGTATGAGCCAAGGCACGTTTTCTATACATCTCTGATTCCCCCTTTGTGCATTCTCTCCTCTTTTCCATTCCATCAGTTTTATATAACAGAGAGGAGTTGGACACGGTGGGACTGCTGCGCTCTCTGTCCGTCTCTGTGTTTGCCTTTCACTCCGCTCAGCAGATGGAGGAGGCAGATTATCAGTACTTCCCTCTTCGTCTTCAACCCGTCACCGTCTCAGATAGGCAACATTACACAATCCTTTTCACTCATTCCTGCAAAAGATATCAGAGATCCGCGGCCAGTCTCTCGTTACCTCATAAACCCGTCCACATCGCCTGAAAAATGACTCGCATAAACACAAAACCTGCAACCTTGGACCACGGAACCGTGATTCAGTGGAGGACCTCCACCGCGTTCGCATGTCCAAAACGTCAAAACAATGAAGACGGACAGGAGTTCAAAATGTGCACATTGCACAGGTAATGGTTTGATTGGAGAAGTTCCAGAGCATTTCCTCCGAGACGCTCTGCGAGAGCTCTGTGTGCTGACCGGGAAGCTCCTTCCAAACAGCAGTGATTGATGTAGGCACTCTAAAGACCCCGAGGACCAGCCTTCGGACAGGAGAGCAGACGGGTGGGATTTGGATCGATGAGCGATAGTTTAAGAAAGGAGGTCTGTCCTCCGTTTGTAGAAAGGACGTTTCTGATGCGACGTTCAGAAAACGTGGAACTTAATCCTCTGTTGTGCTACTTGAGCTTCACGGGCCACGGCAGACACGTGCGCAGTCCCAGCATGGAGGAGAAAACGATGCTGGGTCGGTGTTTCTTGAACTTCAGGCCCTTCTTCACCCGCTGGCTGTTCTCCGCCACGTACAGCTCCCCCTGCTTGGCGGCGCTGGATATTCTCGACACCAGCTCCCCGTGGACCACCACCTCCTGCTCGGAGCGCACGAACACCTCCCTCAGCTCCTCCAGTCTCCGCTCCATCTCGTGGATGACGCGCTGACGCTCCTCCACTTCCAGGAGGCGCCGTCGAGCCGCCTCAAACTCCATGCTGGAGCTGGGGGTGACGAGCTTAGAGGAGGGGGCCGTGGCCGAGGTGGAGGGGGGGTCGGAGCCGGCGAGGAGCGCCCCGGTGAGCCTCCGGAAGTCTCCCATGGAAATGGAGCGTCTGGTGGCCGGAGAGGCGAGAGCCAGGAGAGTAGAGGAGGATGAAGAGGCAGGCACGGGTAGAGGTGGCAGAGGGGGCGAGGAGGAGGAAGGAGACAAATCTGGCGAGCGTGGATCGGGCTGTGGGTCCGCGCCTTCGATATCCTCGGCCATGTCCTCGGTACCGTCCTCATCGCAGGAGTCCTCGTCCCTGTGCGGTCCCGTCATGGTCAGCATCGGCTCCATCCTTCCTCTGCTGCTGCTGATGCTGCTGCTGCTGCTGCGTCCTTTTTGTTACAGCTGCGGTGGATGTTTGTCCGCGCGTGTCGAAGCGGAGAGAAGCCGAGGGGAGAGTGCGGCGAGAGCAGCGATGCAGCCTGGGAACCGCTCCATTCATTAATAAGAGATCGGAGCCTGGCTTCTGCCGTCTCTGCATCCGAGCGGCCGTGCGTTCCGGCAGCTCATTGGCTGCTGACGTCACGAGCACGTCAGCTGCTGATTGGGCAGCTTTGCCTGCTTGCTGCTGATGCTGGCAGGCTGTCATGTCCTCTGCTTCACTGTCTCACTCCATCGCTGCGCTCTGCGGCTGCATGGATCAGCTGTGCTGGGTGAAATGAGGCAGGAGACGGAGGATCTTCGTCTCTCTCAGCTTCGGTTCGATTTGTGCTCTTGCATCCTTTCCGCTGCTCCTTTCCCAGCTCGTCTCTTCATGTCTCACATTTGTCGTGCTCCGCTGGTTGCCCGTGGCAACATGCTTTCCGCATCAGATGGCAAAAGCAGGAGGGAGGGGCGATGCTCCAATTTCTCTCTCCTTTTATCACCTTGCCGCTCAGCATCATCACACTTTCCCGGTACGCAATGTCCTAGATTCTGTGCCACCTTCAATGTTTATCCATTTACAAACTACTTAACAAAAAAAAAAAAAAAAAACCCTAAAGAATTACAAACAAAAAAACAACAAAAGCTTTTTCTGAAACTGTCAACGTGTTCTGAATTTGTCCTTCTGACACAAAATCTGCATACATTTAGTTAAAATGAGCAAAAATGTCCCTTATTTAACCGTCTTGCACTGATATCTGCATGTGCATCCCAAAATTTAATAAATCAGGCCGTGTTCTTGGAAATCCAACGAACGGAGGGTACACAGAGCGGTCTGGGTCAGTTTGTAGTGAAATTAGTGTTCCCAGTCTTAATCTAATTGCATTTTGTCTGAGCTATGGAGTCTGTCTGCTGAACATGTGGCTTTATTAAATACTGCATTCATTCTCTTGTCTGGCACGACACACAAAGTGCGTTTAAACGTTCCCCAACGATAACTCTGAGGCGTGTGTCACGCTGCTCTGTGATTACTCAGAAATGACACCGTTTTTGTTTGAGACGCTTTCACTTCACAGCTGCAGCACGTGTCAAACGATCTAAACAAGTTCCAAGAGAGCACCGAGTATTCACACCCACGGTCCTGTGAACTCAGGAGTCCAATTTTTCACAGCGTTTAATCCAAATTAAAGCCGTCACGGTGAGTTTAATCCTGTAGCTAAAAATCTGGCCTCACTGCTAACACTGCATGCATTACTGCACGGCTGTAATGTAAAAAAAAAAAGGAAAAAAGTAATATGCAAAGCTGCAGTAAGTTTCTATTTTAACCATCCTGCCCTGACAGATTCACTTCTACTTTGAGTCTTGCTTTCTATAATATGCACTCCATTAAAAGCTAACATTACTGTCTGCGTCTAGACAAATATTGACTGGTGCTGCGGCGGGGATATGATCTGGGTATGAAGGAAGACAACTACACACAAGGATGCACGCATCTGCATACACTTGACCTGTAAACATTCAGCGGCTGTGCATTCGGAACGATGAGAGGCGATCGTTTAAATAACAGCTACCTAACTGCCTTCAGCTACATTCAATGGAAATGAGCTATTAGCAGGTGAAAGGTCTGTGTGTGGGTGTGTGTGTGTATGTGCATATCTGAGTGTTCACTTAGCTCTGTGCTTTTATCTCGGGGCTGCATTAGAGGTAGTGATGGCTGTTCTCTGCCTGCTTTTAGCTTTACTGATCTCCAGAGAGAGAAGAGAGACGGACAAACTGAGAGGAAGGGAAACAAAACAAGGATGGGACTGAAAACTCCTTCAATAAAATGAGGCCTTCTGATGTATTTCTATAACCATCAAACACTTTTCTGTATGATGATCTCAGCTCACAGATGCACAAAAAGACAAACTGCTTCACAACTAACATCTAACAGCACAGCCATGATTGCATTGATTACAAAATTCAATGGTGTGACGCACCGCTGTCGACATTGGGCCAAAAAAAAAGAAGAAAAAATTCAATGTGACAAAATACGTCATACGTCTCTAAAAGTCAAACTAAAAGTTGTTTCCTCGGAATGACATCATCTTATAGGGATAAAAGTAAAAACAAAATATCAATCAGAATACTTTTACAAGAAAAATACCTTGGAAAATTGCTGTTAAATTTATGTCTAATACAAGACAAATGAAGGATTATCGCTTTAAGTGCTTAAACCACTGTAGCTACAATTATTTGTCCCAAATGTTGTCCCTCTCCCTCCTCTCTGAGATAATGGGGAAAGCCTGTTCTATCTCTGTTCTAGATAAATGTGTGTGCATATGGGGCGAATAAAGTAACTCAGAGTTTCCCGGGTTCAAATGTGATTAAGTGCACATAATGCAGACCTGCATGTTGGCAAGATCCATTGATGACATCAGAAGGTGTGACATTAGTAGGCAGTCTGAGATTTGAAATAAGCTGAGGTAGAGTTAAGCTGAAAGGTACTGAGTGAGCAGGTCTGTGTGTGCACCATGAAACAAACAATCAACCGAGGGAAATACGAGAAACAATCATTTCCATGCAACAGCTGAGTTGTTCAGGTTAGACAAGGATTTGTTTACATATGCAGCCAACCAACCGCTCACACTCTTCCACCCACACAAACTCACACAGCCTCCATCTGAGCCGAGATGTTCCAGCAGACAGCTGAAATAAACAGAGGGAGCAAGATGGATGCAAACTGCGTGGCCTTCTTTACTAGACAAGACAGATAATGGTGATGCTGGTTTTTCACTGCTCTGTAATCAATATCAGCAGCCCTCTCTTCTACTGCAGGCTGAGTCATGGTGTGTGCGTGTGTGTATGAAAGGGCTGGAAGCCATTCACTGCAATGTCAGTTACTGGTATGGTGACGTCAAAGCAGAGAAGACAGAGCTCACAGGGGAATACGTCAGATTGTAAACCCGTGCGTGAGAATAACTTCAGTGTTTTTGAACAGCCGAGGACAAAGAATGTCAGTCCATCGCAGGAAAAAAGCAGAATATTTTATCCAGTCACTGTTATGTAAGAGACGGCTGCTGTTCATACAGCAGCAGGTACAAGCACAAGTTTAAAGCTGTGAGTAAAGCACAATCTGTTCAGAGACAGACAGTAAGAGAGGCGAATGAATGGAATGAATGAAATGCTGAAAACAGAATGCTACAGGCAAGAGGTGACAGATGGCAGCGTGCAGAAAAACATTTCTAAAACAGTCAGATGTCTGAACGATATCTCAAACTTGCATATGAATATGACTGATGGCATATTAAGATGCAAACAAACAACTCCACTCACCATGGTTCTCAACAAAAGGCACAAACTGGTTACATAAGGCTCATTTTAAGACTCGGGATGAATAACAAGCAGAGAAGAGACAGTTGTGACCAAGACAGAGGGATTAGATGAAAAAGCATTCATGGATTTGTTTCTCTTTCATAATAAATAAAATTGCACCTTGGCTCCCTCCAGTGGCCGATAATGGTAACACACCAAGCTGTAAAACCGAGCCTGCAAGCATACAGTACAGGAACTAAAGCGAATACATAAACAATCCACATTTAGTTACACAGAAAACACAGAAAACGGGAGACAATTTGTCATAGTAAGTAATTTTTTAATATTTGTAAGATATAAAAATCTTCATCTTTATGTTACAATAACATCTTACCATGAATTTAGTCAAAGGAGAGAGGGTTTTGCCACCAAACAAGAACTATATAACTTTGATCCCTTTTGAGGCGAGACAGCTGGTTCATGGATTATTGAGCCACACAGGTATCCCTTTAACACACACACACACACCATCATCCACCTGTTTGTTTCTCCAACCTGTGTTTGTAGGTCTTGGTCTATGCTACTGACCATGTTTTTATGCGTTTTTAGTCTCGAATTTTAGCTGAAATGATCGATAAAAAGAGGAGGAAAATCATCAGAAACAACGGAAATTCAAAGATGATGAATAAGTGAGATAAACGCAGGACCACTGAAGATATTCCACAGTGAGTGGCGGTCTGCACGATAAAGAACCAGTGACTTGACAGAGAATTTAAGGTAGAAACTGCATTGGAGCGCTTATTTCCCCGTTACATTTCAGAACAGAAGAGGAGATCAGTTTGGCCTCACGTCCGCAGACTGATTCCTATGATATGCTCAGCATGTCTTTCTTCAGTTTTAATCACTACTTTCTTTGGACAAAGAGAAAAAACAAAACATCCAACGAGAAAAGCAGCCAACACAGAAAACAGCATTCAATATGCATTATTCAAGGAACAAAGTGGGAAAACAGAAAACAAGAAAACAAAGCAGATATCAAGAATTAAACATGCCACAATTTTCCTCTGGCAAGTTTCTTTCACAGAAAGCCACCTATTTTACTAGTTTTTGTAGTCTTAAAAATAACAGACACCTCAAATGGTCACCAGCAGAGAGGAAGGGAGACGGGAGAAAGCCACATGACATCATCACGGCACCGGACCATGCACATGACTCTGCAGCATCCTGCAAGACTGTACACACGCACGCGTACACATGTACTGCAAGTCATGCAACTGACACACACATACATTCTCGGTAAAACAAATTACAAGCATAGATTGACAATTCCCAGAATCCACTTTTTCTGGCTGTACCAACGCCAAAGAGGCATTTATGGCAGAAATGTTCAATATTCATGTTCATAATTCTCTTCTTCAAAAAATAGTTAACAGCAGTTGGACACTACAGTGGCTTTGTGCTGTGGGCACAAGTTGATTTGGCAGCACAAGCGGCAATATAAAGCTCATCAACTTTACGAAATGAACAGGAAAGACGAACGACGAAACGACGCGCAGACGGGCAGCAAGCGGAATGACAACCAATTACAGCGACGAAGAGGAGAGAAAACTTTCATAATCAGCATGGAGGAAAAACATGGCTGCATCGACCATGTGGCAGGTCAAGCATGCACGTAATCACTCACTCACACACATGCGCGCACAAGCACACACACACACACACACACACGCACACACAGCGCTAACACATCTGCCAAACATCGGCACCCATTTTTTGCCCTGCAGCACCCTCATCCACCTTCATGTCTTTTTGATAGTCCAAGGTGATTGGCTAACAGCAGCTGACGAGCCCATAAAAGAACGTTGGAACAAGAGCAGGACAACTGATGTCACAAGATGGAGGCAGGACCACAGTCAGTGTTCCTTGGCTGGTAGTAGCGGATGGACACTTGTCCCCGAGCAAGCTGACCGGATGGTTGGAGCCAGTAGGTGCGGTTTTGGCCAGTGTCCTGCGCGCTGATTGGTTGTTTTGGAGTCTCTACAGGGAGGTAGAGGGAAGCTTCTTGACACGTCTCTGGGCTAAGAAGGAGCTCTCGATGGGTTTGAGCTCAGGAGGAGGTTGGGAGTTCTTCAGGGCGGAGTAGGTGGCTGCCATTGCGCCCTGTACGTGAACACCAGTACAGGATGGTGATGTTTATTGACTGCTACACTTCTATTTCCATAATGTTGGTATGAGAAATATTAAATTAAATTAAAGGCGCACTCCACAGTTTACTGGTGTTAGGGATCACTATTTGGCACGTGAAAACAACTGTATAAAAGTGAAGTTTACATTGATTTTTATTGTTCATTCACATTGAGAGAGAACCATTTAAGGAGCCTGTTTTTAATAAAAATGAAACACAGTTTTCAAAGATGAGCATAACACATGGATGCTTACATTCTTCAGCATGTGTGCATCTCAATGCAGGGTGGACTTGTGACCTTGAACATCTAAATATGATGTGTCATACTTGCATGTCTCTCTCATGCTCATATTTGTGTTTGTACATTAGTATCAGTTTTTGGTTTTCTGTTCTGGTGTATTTACAAACATTTTAAATTTTCATAACTATGCACTGTCCCCACAATAAATAAATCTTAATTTCTGGTACTTTTACAGACCATTCGTTGTTTTATTTTAAAAGAAAATATGAAAAACTGTGATTTTTGAAGAAAAGTAGTTTGCATTCTATACGGTGTGTACATTAGTTACTCTAAGTTAACAGTACTCGTCACCCCATGCTTGTGGTGAGCATGTACTTTTAATTGTATACAATTTTTTTAATAGATTGGGCCTCTGTGATCTGTGTACTGTGGATTTGTGTAAAATTACTTGGGTGTAAAACCTTATCTCATTCCTACTGAGAAGTTCCTATTTTGAGAGAATACCCTGATTACCTTGACCAGTTTGGGGTCCTGGTGTGGGAGCTGGCTGTTGGGTAGGTGGTCTCTCTGAACAATCCAGCGGTGTCTGAGGACCTGCTTGGCTGTCAGTCTCTGATGGGGGTCCACATGAAGCATCTTAGACACGAGTTCCTAGGAGAAGCACGCATCAAATATGCATGTGAAACTGATGACTGATAAAGGGGCAGAATTACATCGGTGTCATCGCTGAGGAACCCGAGTCTGCACTCAATACTGCACAGATGCGAGCAAATCTGGCAGATTTCCTGGAATCATTCAAGCATAGGGAGTTGATTTTCAGGTTTACCTTGGCAGCATCAGACACTGTGTCCCAGTTGCCTCCATTCAGGCTGAAGTGACCGTTGCCTATCCTGTTCAGGATCTCATTTGGAGTGTCCTCCGGTCCATTGGCAAAAGGAGTGAAACTGGTCAGAGCAAATGAGAGGTATAGAATGAATGTCACTGGTGAAGAAAAAGAAAATTCTCCTCAAGAAGAGTGTGCGTGTGTGTGTTTGTGTATGTGTCTGGTACTCACCCAGCCAGCATTGTATACAGCAAGACTCCAAGACTCCAGATGTCACAACCTTCATCATAGCCCTGGCGCTTCAACACCTGTAATGCAACAACCAGAGATGTACACATTTTAATGATCTGCACATAGTAAGAACTTTGGATTTCTGTATGAAGGAAATTGCGGAATTAAATTAAAATGAAATTAAAAAGCAATTTAAACAGAATTTTGCAGAATTTGGGTTGAAATGCAATAAAAAGCATTGTTCTGTTAGTGTGACATTGGATTACTATGGGGAAAAAACCCAACAGGAATCTAAGGAAAATAAACTTGAACAAAATGGAATAATCCGGAATATGGTAAAAAATTTCCTTTCATTTGGTCCTGCAATATCTTTCAAATTAGCACCTGCTGTAGGAGACTCTGCTCACCTCAGGGGCCACAAAGTTGGCAGTGTAGCATGGGGTCATCAACAGGCCATTGTTGGCACGCAACTGCTTAGCGAAGCCAAAGTCACAGATCCTGATGGACTCTGGATTCCCTGATTCATCCACATACAGGATGTTACTCGGCTTCAGGTCTCTGTGCACCACCTTAAGAACAGGAGGAGCAAAGGAAACAAAGGACAGTTAAGATACCGGAGGAGGCATACGTCAGTGTGTGGTTCATGGTGGTGTTGCTTTTCCTCACCCCCTGTGAGTGGAGGTACTCCACGGTCTTGGTGATGGTGTGGAGCACAGCACTGGCCTCTCTCTCTGAAAAGAACTTCTGCTTGAGGATCCGATCCAGGAGCTCTCCGCCTCGCATCAGCTCCGTCACCATGAACACCTGCTTAGCGTTGTCGTACACCTAAGACAACACACACACATACACAATATTACATCATCATCTCAAACAATCATCATTGATTCCTTCCTACAGAAAGAGCATAATTTTGACTTGCGTGTGTGTGTGTACTCACATCCTTCAGTGTTATAATGTTGGGGTGCTGTCCATATCTTAGAAGAATCTCAATTTCCTCAGAGGGGTCTGTACTTGTCTTGTCAATCATCTGTTAAATGCACAAAAACAGGGGTCACACAAAGGTCAAGATAGTGCTATTGGACCTGTGTGTGTGTGTGTGTTCAGACCTTAACAGCATATTCTGTGTTGGTGGCTTTGTGGATGCAGCGTTTACAGACGGAGAAGGAGCCCATGCCGATGTCTTCCTTCAAAACGTAGCCATCACTGAATGATAAGTTTTTCCCATGCAACTGCTGCAGAGGAAGAGGAAGAGTTTTAACTAACTTTAAAAGATGGAAATAACATAAATGATTCAATTCACCACTAAACACAGTGATGAAATATGGGAGTTACTTATTTCACTTGTTTCTTGTGATGCATTTTATTTCTGAGTGGCTGACAGCTGACCTGCACCACTGGATGTGGCGGGGGCTG
>OMNV01011901.1:3509-43956 GCA_900303265.1 Brotula barbata | reverse complement strand
CGGGGGCTGGACTGGCTCCATTAAACCTTCCTCCTCCAACAAAGTCGATGCAACAAAGCTGAAGCCTCTGAATAGCTGGTGGGCTCCAGCACTGGGGGGCACACCAGGGGAGTCTGGAGGGGAGGGGGACAAAAGTTAAACGCAGCAACACAATGCATAATGATGATTACTGGACTAGGCCTGTGATGTTGATACAACTGCCAGGGCAGATGAGGAAGATTACGCAAAGTGTGAGTGTTTGTGTATTCAACAGTTAAAGCATGATGTATTTTTAGGAGTGTTTATTTTATCAAATTTCAGCCACAACTTCTGACCTTTAGGAGTGCGGGAGGTGAACTCGGAGTCAAAGTAGAAGGTGTCATCTGGACGAGCCACAGCTGGCCTGAATGGAGGCTTCAGCTCTTTTCTGAAGAGTTTCTGTGAGGAGGAAATGTTCCTTAGTCATGCTGTTGATGTTTTCCCCTCTCAAATGCTTTTACTGTGTATGTGAGAGGAAAACTATCCTTAGAGACTCACATTCCAGTCTATAGTGGAGAAGAAGCAATGCCGTTTGATCTCCTCTGCACCGTCAGCCCCAGATCCTGAACATCAACACGAATCAATAGGAATCTCAAAATAAGGTCCAATATAAAAGTACATTCTGCTCCAGCTGCTCTCCATCACTCAGTACTCACCCAGCCTGTTGGCAGCGTTTCTCTTGAACAAAGCCCTGAGCAGGGACTGGGCCTCTGCACTCAGGAACTGAGGCATTCCCAGACGAGCCCTGCAGAAGGACACAGACGGTTCGCAATGAGAATTTATTCAATATGGACGATCTGCCTTCCAGCTAAATGAACATTGGCTACCAGTTTGAAAAAGATACTCACTTCAGAATCATGTTCATAGTTTCCTTCCGATCCTTCCCTTGGAATGGCAGAGATCCTGTCAACATCTCAAACTGGGGGCAAGAGAACATAAAAAGCTAAACTACAAATGCAATAGAATATTTACCTTTCAAATCTCTGTAAAACACCAAGACAATATTTGCCATACAACCGTCACAGTACGAGATTATATGAGTAAAAAGCCATCTAACTATTACCATTAAAACTCCAAATGACCACCAGTCGGCGCTGTGGGAGTGTCCCTGCCTGTTCACTACCTCAGGTGCCATGTACTCCACAGTGCCACAGAAGGAGTACGCTTTCTTCTCATGGTCGATGGCTTCTTTACACAAACCAAAGTCTGGAAAACACAGCATACAATCAGCACGCCTTACAGTTGTAGTGTAGCTTCCTGCTGCATAGAGCATTGCTGCGAATTCTGTCCGCTATTCTCTGGTGTTGCCGTCTTATAATTAAGGGCTAAGCATTACTTTATGGATGAAATAATAGCTGGTTAATATTCATTTTATGACCATTACTTTACAACACTCTAATAGCACACTCTAAGACGTAAAGGATAACGCATTGCGACTTGGTATCCTGTTCGCCCTGTTGTGGTGTCCAGGATATCGCCTGACGATAACACATTATTCCCCTTAGTATTATTATTATTCATCTTTTGCTGCTCTTTGCTTCTTGGAGAGAAAAATTATTCCACAAGGTATATTAATTTTTTTACTAATTACGAACTTCCACTACGAAAAATAGTCCCTTTACCTGTCGTTAGCGTAGCAACTGCGCTGTTAATTAAACAATAGCAGAAGACTTCAACCTACTGCATTGTTTAGAGTTTGAGTTGAGTTGAATAATACATTTCCATAAGTTGTGAAATTGGATACAGCAGATGGGATGTATTTAAGAATGTTCATGATGCAGTCTTGTTGCTTTTCAGTTTGAAAATCTGACTTTGTCTTTCTCACAAGTAAAGCTAGCTAGGAGTACTAGCAAACCTTGGTGTAGGGATACAAGGTGGCTAGGCTATGTGAAACAGCTGAAAACAATTAAGTTGCCTGAATGACTAGTTGTTAGCAAATTTATCCTTTATCATAAGAATAAAGATATTATTTGTTTTACATTATAGCACCATTGTTGCCATACTTTTTTTTGCATCCGTCTTCAGTTTCACTGTGTGACTTGTTATGTTTCCTCTGAAACCGAAGGTGACCTTTGATTCAAAAGCTACGATTATGGATGATGATAAGATTTATTGTAATAATTAACTAGAGGACCGTAAACCAGCCAGAATACATGTCGGTGCCCCAGCGAGATAAGCCTGTCATCGTGCCATGACTAATGAAGGTCAACAGAGTAAAGGAGAGGACAATGTGTGTGTACTTGTGTGAGAATGATGGACAAAAAAGTGAAGCGCTGAGGACTGACCTGTGAGTTTGATATGTCCCTCCTCGTCCAGAAGAATGCTACAATAAAGTAAAAAAATCTTCTATTACGTCTTCTTCTATTACTGTGTAGAAAAAATTCCCATATGACACAGGGCTTTTGCTGGGTTACAATGGCCACAAATGGCACAAAGAGGTTTTGTTATAATTCCACTGGATTAAGACAAAAACCCTGCATCGCTCTTGGTTAATGCATCGAGAATCAGATTACTCCTAATAAAAGCTCTTTGAGTGCACTCCTGCAGGAATAATAGCATTTCATGAAGAGTGCAGTAGATTACAGAGCGACGCTCTCTTGTCAGGTTTACATTAACACAATCTGAAACTAAGTTGAAAGGATTGTCAGTGTGATCATCCTTAGTGGATCAGTGATGCTGTGTGCATCGTTTGCTCCTACTTTTCAGGTTTGAGGTCTCTGTAAATGATGCCCAGGCTGTGCAGGTGGTCCAGTCCCAGTGCCAACTCTGCCAAGTAAAACTTCACGTCCTCCTCTGTGAACATCACCTGGGATGAGGACGAGGTCAAACGAGAGCAAAGGAGATGAAGAAAAATACCTTTTTATCAGTGATCAGTGGTGTAACGTATCAAAGTTTGAATACTTTTCCTGTTTTTAGTTAAAACTTGTTTACTTGATGCAAAATGAATTCTAAAATAGGTGATGTTTTCAATATGCAGACTGACAGTTGGACACAAGACAAGAAAATTATTATTATCTATTTAACTGTCATGTAAAAATCATAACTGCTCTATTGGTTCATTTTTAGTCATTTGAGTTCTTACTGATTTACTGTAAGATGTGTCTTGCAAAAGTTCAAACACTACATAGAGGACCCTTGACAGTCATTTTATGTGTACTCCCAGAGTTTGAGCTCAAATTTAAATAAAGTTTGTCAACGGCTTTTCTCATGTAATACATGGTCGCTATTTATTAAGACATGAGGAGTGTTGGCTGAGATTATAACTTTGTTAATCTGAAGATGATGACAAGGTAGAAAATTGCACTCTGACGGTGATAAAGTCAAGTACAGTTATCCGAAAAAATACTATTGATTAAGTAAAATTACAACCAGTAGCTACATGACTTTTACTCAAGCATGTTTTCTGATGGGTCAGTTTTACTTTTAACTATTTTAAATAAGATATCTGTACTTTTACTCAAGTATAACTGAGTGAATTTATCTGTCACGGTCATTGACTGAGGTACAAAGACAGAAGAAAATAAACACTGCCCAAGACAAACACCTCGAAAATCATTTTCCCACCTCTTTCGACAGTCTGGAGAAGAGATCCCCTCCCCTGAGGAAATCAAGGATCAGGTACAACTTCCCCTCTGTCTGGAATGCTACAAAATACAAGGAAAAGTGCATTCAAATGTATCAGTTTCAGTAAATAAGACAACAGTAGAGAAGTTAGAATATCTGGTATGACAATGGAATCTAGTGTTCATAGAGTTTGGAGGTAAGACTAAAGAGAAATTGTGCTCCAGACTGACTCACCATAGTGCAGTTTGACAACAAATGGATGGTTGACGTCTGCCAGGATATCTCTCTCCATCTTGGTCCTCACACGGTCTCTCACTGTATGAAGAACAGGTGAGTACAAGTTAGCAGGTTTTTTGCAATATGCATTTCAATAGCACTTTTACAGACATCTCTAGATTTGAAAAATCTGAGATAGCCCTGGATGAATCAGTCTGTGAATGACGTCATTACAAGCTGATTGTACAATGAATGAGTGGCTGAGACCTCAAACCTTGAGAACCACACTTCACATATATGCACCACTAGTTGAGGTGTGACGCTACTCTTGTTTTTTACGCACGTCTTCGTTTTAATACAATCGGTATGAGAATGACATGCAGCAAAGTTCGGAATTGAACCTGTGCCACTGGCTGCAGTGTGTGCTCAGAATTTCAGTTTCTGCAGTGAAATGCATTCTCAGGTGCTCTGAAAACTCCAAGTGAGTAACATAAACTTTACAGTATGTGTGCACCACCGAATTTTCAATTTAAATTTTTACAAATTTAAATTTGACTGACATATTTTGAATTATTCTAAAATTGAAATTATATATCACGTTTACAGTACATATGTAACGTTTAAATTTAAATTTGGTCATGATTAGATCTAAATTCAAAATCCTGGCGGCACAAACCATGTGAGATTTGACACCTATCAACATTACATCTGGGGAAATTACATCCAAGCAAAAGCAATGGAGCCCAGAGATCCTGAGAACTCAAAGTAATGAAGGACTCAAAGTAAGATTTCTGCTGTAGCTGCTGTCATTTTTATCGCACCGTGACAATAATAGAGTCTCCCTTGATTTTTATAATAACTTTTAGATGATGGCTGCCTGATCTCTATAATTGACAGTCACACAGTATGAAGATCTCTGGCCTCTTGTGCAAGTTGTTTTCTCTATTCAATTAACTAAGATGACCCAGGGGTGCCTGAGCTCCTCCTGAATGGCAGCTAAATGTATTCTGGGCATATCCTTTGATTTTAATGATGTGCTGGAAGGTAGCCTAATAAGGTTTCAGCATTTTAATCACTGATTAATTAGTAGCGCTATCGTTCCTCTCTCTGATCAGGCTGCAGTAAATCTTATAAAGACATACAGGTGGATACGGCTGAAACTGTGCCTATGCGCACTGCAGTCTGCAGGGGTCTAATACCAGGTCTATGATTTGTGCATTACACAAATTACATATGTCGCATGCCAGCAAGTAATATAAAATATGAAGGGAGCCTCCACTAATATTGCTTTCTTAAAATAGTTTCCCCATTGTGGGAGGTAAATATACATGAGCTTATTCTTTTTATCAAAAAGTTCTACACAATTGTAGCAACTGAGTAGTCAGTCACTCTTTGTTCTGACACATATCAGACCTTCATTTCTTTACAGCAACGAAAAGTTCAAAGTTCTGTTGCTCTGGATGGAGATTGTGTAATTCTATAAGGTTGACAGCTGGAGTGGCAGGGATCCAAAACTGCTGCTTTTTATTTACAGGACAGCCTTTCTAACCTCAAAGCCACAATATGAACACAGACGAGCATGGTCCACACTGCTGTACCTTTGAGTGTGGCCTTCTTGAGGACCTTCATGGCATAGAGGTGGTTGGCGTCGGGAGCGGTCACCTTTCGCACCAGGAACACCTACAACACAGAAAACTCACGTTATAAAACAGAGAAACAGCTAATGATGAAATCCTATTAATTCCATCCACGGCTTACTTTGTATCCTAATATCAGCGTATATGCATGCATGCCAGTGTGCATTGGCCTGTGTGTTACCTTTCCAAAAGATCCCTGCCCCAAGACTTTGAGCAGTTCAAACTGGGAGGCATCGGCTTTCTCTGACCCCTCCTTAACCACATGGGTAATATTGATCTCCTTGATGTCTCCATCTTCCTGGAGTGAAACAATGGGAGAAGGATATGCAGTCAGCCAATCAATAATCACACTAATGGGGAACAAAGGGTGAGGTCAGTGTACGTTTGAGAGAATATGCGAGAAAATGCAATGCAAATACCACAGTTCTTTGAAAAGCATCTGTTGCTATAAATAGCAATGGCAGAATAAAATACCACAGAAAGAAGAAGCGCAGTAAAACGCAGGTTATTAGTCAGTGAAGAGAAATATCTGTGAATGTTTGTGGGTGTTTGTGTTGTTTATTCTGTTTGTAAAAATGATGGTGGCTGCCTGCTATTTACTATTCTAATCCAATCTGACCCACACTGCAGGACAGCTAGCAGACACGGAAACAGTTTCTCTGGCAACTCAAAGCCTTGCAGTTGTTCTTTTTATGCTGGGTGGAGAACTTTTTTGCTCAAAACACAAAATAAAAAACACTTAATCCTTTTTCTTAGCGCTGTGTGAAGTTGTCAGGGCTCCACCCTGTGAAGAAGCGGAGCGCATTCTGGTTGCCGACCTGCTGTCAACCTCACTAACAACTGGCAACACCCTAAAAACAAAGCCTGAAAACAGCCCCAGCAACAACAACCACAACAGGTTTTGTTGTATAAAAATGTCTCTATTTTCATAAAATATTTATAATATTTTAATTTCTACCTGAGGTGTTTTTCTACAAAAAGGATAATAAAAAGGTTTAGTTTCAAACAGCGGGCCTAAAAAAAGACACAATAACATCCACTGAATGTTATCTGTGGACAAATTATCGTACAGGCCAGATTATTAAAATTACACTTACTACACGTGATTGATGCAAAGTACAATTACTAGGAAACATACTGAAAAATGATAATTATTATACAATATATTTCAATTACACAATAACAATTCATCATTTATCAATCACATTACACCCAAAAAATGCTGGCTCCAGTTTATCAAATGCTTGCTCAGCAATATTTTATAAGAAAGTTCATGACAACATTTGATGCAGACTTGCCACTACTTTGCCAAACAAAAAAAAAACCAAACCAAAACTAAGATGACTCAACATTGATTAACCAACAACATGGTGCAAAATTTCTGTTTGAGACCGCTAGACAACAGGAAATGAGTCTGTTCAACAATGACTCTTTCACCTGTATTTGTTTTTAATCAAACACCAGATACGCGTCAGTGAGTACTACAGTCTAAAGTACTATCATGACAGTACGTCAGGTATGAGTAGTATCACAGTACCGTCCAGTGGTTCGTCCCTGCAGGTAAAGTGTCTGTGCCGTCGCCTGTTGCAGCTGTTGATCTGAAGCTGTTGCTGCTCGTCAAAGCTTTGTTCTGCTGCTTTTTAAACAGGTAGAGGGTCAGCAAGCGGCTCAGGTTGAACCTCCTCTTGTCCTTCTCCATCTCAGCATAGTCCAACCATCTGCATCATCATCATCATACCCACACTACAGCGAATTATCCCCAAAAAAACTCATCTTAAACTTTGCTCATCACGCAGCTTTGTGAGCATCTCCACGGCCATGCCTCCATATCTCAATCTTAACTCTGTCGATTCTATCTGCAGAGCCTTCTGCAATTATTATCCCTCTCTCATTCTCTCTCGTTGTCTCTCCTGTCCTCTCTCCGGTTAGACCACTGTGCCCCGAGTGTCTGCCTGCAACTGAAGTGAACTGGAACCGAAGCGTGCAGGAAGGAAGAGCCTGCTCTAATTCTCACAGTCGTGCACCCCACAAGTCCCACACACGCAAACACACAAACACACACACACGCATCTGTGGGTAAGAAACTGAGAAACAGGATGAAATGAAGAGATGTTTTTGTCCTCCTGGTTAAATGTTGTAATTGTCACGTTGCTTCGTTTGTCCCTCAGGTCCCACTTGTGTGGTCGGTGACACCCATGACTCCGACACCTAATGCTCAGCTGTTTCCCTTTGCCCTCAGTGCACCACAGTAGACGCTTGAGGAAGGGGAGGAGGTACAGGCCAGAGAGGATGAGGTGTCCCCTCTCAAAGTCAACATGGCAGGGACATACAGAGGATTGACTGCCTGTGGACGACAATGATTTTCCTGTCTGTGATAATAGCCTGGTCCTCCTTATCCTGTCTCTTAAAAAGACCTCTCCACAGGCCTAAAGTGCCCTCTACCTCCTCTGCTTTCCCCTGTCTCCTGCTTTATTGCTCATTATAAATACCTCTGCCTCTTTACCGGGCCACAACAAAGCCATAAAAATATAAAACAGAAAAATCAACTCCTTACTTCACCAAACAGCACATTGAGCTGTCAGCAGATACACTTTTCTAAGCATTTGATTGCACTGCATTGCAGTCCATGTCTGCAGAATAAATGTCAACTGGTTTGTGATTGGGTCAAAAATGCCACAGTGCATCTTAGTCTGCTCCCACTGGCCCACTCTAAGTTGATAAATCATGACAGCCTTAAAATGCAGGAATGTTATACTGATTTAGCTGAAGCTGCAAAAAGTAATAAAGAAAGACATTGTCCGAGTGTGTGTGTTTAGTAAGGGAGGAACTGCAAATGAGTGCAGTGTTCCGTAGGCGTTACGGTATGCAAGGTTAGAGCTTACCTGGACACTAAAATTGGCAAAGTCCTTCTCTTTCCAGGTGATATGAGACTTGCTCTAAAAGAAGAGGATGGTAGCATGGGGGTGAAGGAGTTAAAATGGTGATACAGAACTGAATTTGACTGCTGTACACCAAGCAAACGCGCATGCAAATGGAGAGGATTCCACAAATACAGACGTTTATGTATGGGACACAATTGCAAGTACACACACACACACGCACACACTGGGGGGAGAGAGGGAGCAGTTAAAGGCAACACAGTGATGGTTGCCTCACCGGTGACAGGAAACCTGTCTTCCCTCCTCGTTTTCACTTCCTCTTTTGTCGAACTGATCTCATTTCCTGCCTGCCTGATATATGCTCTGACATGTATCTGCTCGCAGCTTAAGGTGGAAGGGGAGAAATGTTTCTCCGCACTCTTAGAGAGTTTTTGCATTTTCTGACCAGAACAGAAAAGTGACTGCAGAGAACACATTGTACTCATGTGGCAGTTTATAATAGCTGTTTTAACACATGCGGTCAAGCTGGACCTGTGGAACTGGTTTCCATGTAGACTTTAACAGTCTTGGAACCTCGGGGTGGCTTGACTGTACAGTTGTAATTTTCATTCTTCTTTGTGACACACCTTGATGCACAATATTGAAGCTGAAAATGTCTGGGATGTGTTCTGAGATTAGGGGAGGTGGGTGATAAAAACGTCTTTTATATGCTATAGTCCTCACTTCATGGCTCAGAAAATGGCAACTCAGCCTCACGCCCGCCCACACAGAAGAATACCCTTTCTTCTGCTCCCAAAATATCACACCACATGCTCTGACACACATCGCCGGACACTTCCGGAAAGTCTCCAAACCATTCATCGCGCCCACAAAGTGCCCCTTTCCCTCACACAACACTTCCCATCCAATAAAAGTAAACAACAAAGCGGTGAAAAATGCTAACTTGCCTCTGGTCTTCGGGTTTTGGTGCGGAATATGAGCCTCCACATGTTTGTGTCCAGATGCTTCCATGTCACCGAAACAGTCAGTGACTCTCCATCCCACCCGTCATCTTACAAACGCTCAGCCTCTGAGTGAGACTTGGCCAACAGCTTTGTACGCAACACGGTGTCCACAATGACACAGTACTAACCACCTTAGTGGTTAGTACTGGTGTGTGTGTAAAATGGGAAGCATTGTGAATTTGCCTACATACTGTAGATACGAGCAGCCGGCTGAGGAAGTACCACTCAGGAAGGGTGAAACAGGCAAAGGTGGGTGATACAGACGCAGAACATAAGAGACGACAAGACAGCAAGACCAGACGAGTCTACTCCACAACTTAACCTAAAGAACACTTTGTTTGACTACACGTCAAATATTTGCTTAGCCTGCTTAGGCACTCTGCAATGCTAGAAAAGTCTCTATTGACAATGACACATTTCCCAGAGAGGGAGAGGAAATGATGCTTACATGCTGATGCACGCTTGGAAATTGTGCTGAGATCGCATTCACCTCCCACAGAGAGAAGAGAGAGAGCTTCTGTCAGTGAAATTTCCTTTGGAATTTCAACTGGCACGTGCACAAACATTGCTGGAAGATGAGCATGTTGATGGGAAAAAAGAAGAAAAGAAAAAAAAGTGCTGCTATGACATTCTTTGTCTTATAAATCAAAGCCAAAACTGGAAATCACTGGGAGAGAGATTACCTCCACCAAGGCTGAACGGCCCTCCAATTATCATGATGAAATTTAATAGTTAGTAGTTATTGACAAGATTGCGATCAAATGGATCAAAAATTGGATTCTATGACTTGGGCTTCAAAAGTTATAGCCCAAAAAGTGATTATGACCGTCCTACCATGAGGGCAACCAGTGCCAGAATTGAATGGATTCTTTCCTCGATCATATCCATCCTGTCCTAAGTTTCATTACAATCTATCTATAACTTTTGACAAACACACACAACTGAAAACCGAATCTCCCCCAAGGCGGTGAGAAGAAAACTGCGACATTCTTTGACTATTACATCAAAGCTTAAACAAATGACAAACGCCACAAATGCAGGCCTAAGCAGCAAGTAGAAGATGTGTTTTTAACTTCTAGAGAACATATGACCCATGTACTGCAGACATGAGGGGTGTAATGCTCCATGGGTACCACAAGGGGACACTGTAGGCCTACAACCTGTGGTCTGTGCGCCATAAGGAGAGAAGGTATAGCCAACTAAGGCCATGTTTACATTGCTCACTCAGGCCTCCTCCAAATCTCTGTTGACTACAATATAAATCATAGCCAGGGAGACAAAAAGAGGAACAGAAAGGGATTGTGTGGGAGGTAGCAGAGGAAAAGGGCCGCTCAAAAGACCGTCCAGCAACGACAGCAACGGTCGAGTCTGAGCTCATCCACAGCCATCCCGTCCCTGAGCAACACACTCAGCCGCTGAACTACTTGAGAACAGCAGATAGTCATAAAAATGATTTAATGTTGTAAATGGGAGGATAAACAGCTAATGAGAAATTAATATAAGTCATCCAGGCTCTTGGCTCCCTGCACATGAACAAAACGCAAGTCTTTGTCTCTGCGTCCTCCTTTAATGTCATCCAGGAAATGGAGCAACACCTGCACAGTTTCAAATATGTGACAGCTCCGATTGTTGGGACGGAGACGAGAAAAGCACAGAGTGGGAGAGAGACTGGTTCCATCCAACCATGACCCAGCATGTGAACATAAATATTGTGTGGCTGACGTTCCACAGGTGCTCTGGATTATGGATAAGAAACCTTACAGCCTACATGATTGCATAACCAGGAAAAGAAAAGAGGACAATCTATGAAAGTTATCTGATTCTTCATACGTGTCTGTTTCATGTGAGACAACTTGAAGAATTTCATCTCATTAAACTTACTTTAGGTACTATTTTTCTCCTCATCTTCACAACATTCCCTCAGCCTGTTCATGTTAAATATACAGGCATTTTGGGGTCAAATGTCACAGGAAAACACATTCTGAGGCAACAGTGAACATATTTGAATCTAAATAAACTGTTTAGCGCTGTCGTCAATAAGCCCTATGGGGTCTCCAGAATGCTCCAGCTTACACACACATAAACAGGAAGTGATCTATTCCACATGGAATTTGTCCTGAATACTGCAAAATTTGATTAAATCTCAGCAAGCGAGCATAATAAAAGATAACGTGAGAGAAACAAAAATGCAACACAGCTGTAAATTAAGAAAATCTTGAGCATCTTTGGAGTAAAAAAATGTGTTGTGATGTTAGTGTGTGTGTGTGTGTGTGAGTGTGTGCGTGAATGTATTCAGGCATGCAACCAAATCTTCCTTGTGAGACACAAGAAAGAAGGCAGCTTTATTCACAGTGCTGACTAATTGATTCCTCCTTTCTTTTGATTTCTTTTTCATCTCGATTGATTTCTGAGACCATCCTTCATCACTACACACTCATACAAATCATTCTTTACCCATTCGTCCAAAGACGCAGATATTCACTGATTCCAACTCTATCCTTGGATGCCTCAATGCTATGTTAGCCCAGAGTTTAAATGTGGTAAAAGAAGAAGAGGAAGGAAAGAAAAGATCCATAGAAGTTTCGTGACGGCCTATAACAATAAACCAGAGGGCTGACAAATACCTAGAAATAACGAAGAAGAAGCATATTCACTAAATCCAAAGCCGGCAAGGACGTTAAATTTGCGTTTCTGACATTTTTCTATTTCCCAGGGCATTCACTGATAAAGTAAATCAGCAGAGCTGGAATAACAATCAGCTCGTGCAAACAGCACCAGCCTCCCCTCCACTGAAGAAACATGAGTCAACAAAAACCCTCCAAATATCCTGGATTTAGGAAAAATTAATCAGGCAGACTGAAGTCATTCTACCCAAATCTAAAATTCTATTAAGAACTGAGAAGATCACAATTAAAAATCAATATGCAGCGCATTTATGGGTGTAAAGCTGAAAATCCATCTGAAAATTACGTTTTGTTTATTGTGATAAACGTTGCTGTTGCATTGAAAAGCTTCAGTGACCTGACCTGATCTTCCTTTATCTCTCCTGTAGTTTCCTCTCCTGCAGTAATGATGAATCAGTTCTAATGTATATTTCATGAATCTCCATTTGCTCTGTGATTATAGACGACCCACGCTGTCTGTCACAGTTGAGAGGTTACACACTTGAACCCTCGACCATCAGGGAAGTTAATACCCCAACAAATCATCTTTCTGTGCCATCTGCCCGCTCTGTGATCTAATTAGATCAATGGCAGCACACGGACAAATACACATTACACATAAACTACTCGGATTGAAGAAACTGGCTGCGGCTTTGACCCAATCAATCATACAGATGCTGTAGGGGGGTACCAGCTGGACCTTACAGGAAACGCTCCAGCTGTAGCCCAGCATCAGCACACATGCTACAGGAAATCCCGTGCTGGACTCTGTAATATTAATAGCAGCAGCAAGGATAGATGTAAGATGATAGGCTGATCAGCGCGGGGCAGGTTGACGCGAGGCCATGATGGCAGGCCGCATCGATAAAAAAATAAAAAAGTGACGCTCGGAGGGAGACGAGATGAGATACGAGAGATGAAGGACAGAGAGGAAAGAGTGGATGCTGCTAATGTAAACAACGAGGTCATCGGCATTACAGCCACGCTGCAGTGGAAGTGTGGCGCAACAGCACACAGGGAATAAACAGCAGCAGACACACACACAGACGCACGCACATACATACGGTACACACACGGGCACAACTCATGTCTGGAAGACGACATTACTGCTTTATTATTTATTTGCAGAAATTCACCATCTTCATCATCCAAAACAAAGCTTCTTTTTCATGCTCAACTTATTACACTTTCACTCTGTAACCATCTCATCTCTCCACAAAAACCAGAATGTTCTAGAATAGAAACTTCATATCTTGGTCAATACTTCTTCCTTCCTCCCTCTCATGTTTCTCCTCTCTGCCACTCGCACATCCAAATCAACACACCGATGTTTGCATCCTTCCTGAACATTACCCTCGTCTCGCATACGATTACCGCTCAGATATCAACCAGTTTTCTGATCTCAACTCCCACTGTGCACGCCAGCGAGGTACGGTCAGCGCTCTTGTAGCAAACATCGAACCCACCCGCCTGCCAAACTCAGGCATCACCCACACCCACACTCCACTAAGGCCAGGAAAACATGAAATAACTAAAGTCACAATCATTCTCTGCTGTGAAAATGTTCAGACAACCCTTGAGCCTTTGCACACTTTTGGATTTTGGAGATTTCCTTCTGTTCTTAGAGAACTGGGGTTAAGTTGAGACAAAACCTGAACACAGGAGGGGTTGGAGTTCAACATTATAAAAGTACATACATTTCATAACAAGATAAACAAGTATTTTATAATCTGTCAACAGCGATTGCTACAATTTTGAATGCAAACTTCTGCTTACAGCCTCAGGCTAAAGCAACACAATTTATGTTTTCATTGACACAATTTAGCACTGACACACAGGGTATCCTCTTTATAAAATGTAAACGTACGTTGTACTTAAATGCACCTTAAACATGACTATTTTCTCGGATATGTGGAGCAGTAATTGTACTATTTTGAAAAGCGATTGTATTCATGTATTTATTATTATTATTAGTCAAGTAATTGATACGTACATATTATGTATATACTCTGAGTACAAACGTCCATCAGACGACAAGAAGGACAAATAAAACTACAAATACCTAATCCCAACTAATAATCGTTTTAATCACACTTTGGCCGATTTGATATGGACATGATATTCTTATTTACGACACAGACCTGTAAATGGTGCATTGTCACTTTAAACTCACAGATGGGATGGTCACACACACAAATTTGCTAACATTTGGATGGTTACTGGTAATAATTTGGAACTCTGCCTTCAACCATGCCAGACGGTGTTAGACAAGTGTTAAGGAAACTCCTCCTGTGGCTCATTTTCTAACATTTCTGCAGTCGCACAACTACATGACTAAGTGTGCTGGTGCACATGAAGTAAATCCACAAATCGAACTTCATGTAGGTCTGAGTTTGATAAACATTTGATAAAAGGTTGTGCTTTACGATGCTATGCCATGCAAGGTCAAAGGTTATTGGCCTGTGGCTTCAGAGAGAGATGGAGTGACAGAAAAAGTGCTGAGCTGAGACACAAACGTTAGTCAGAAACATGAAACCCTCAAATGGAAATAAACAAGAATGCTGCAGAGCGGAGAACAAATTCCATCAGGACCTGTAACAATGAGAGCCATAAAGGATGAGATCAAGCCGAGAGGATGTTCTCCTTAAATGACCTGAGGAGGAAGAGCGTGAAACTATGGCAACTGTGCATCCTCTCCCCAACACCCGGTATCCTCTCTGGATGAGGAGAGGTGCCATTAAACGGTGTTACGGCCAAATACGCAAAACATTCAGAGCTTCCAGATGAGACACAGAGGGAGACTTCAAAAACAAGACAACAAAGTCTGCTGGTCATTAATGTGCTACTCCAATGACTGATGAGATGGTAGAAAACTATTTAGGGTTTTTTTCTGAGTGTAATATATTAACGGCCTTTAAATGTTGGCAGCGGGGCTCTAATATCTCGGACCGTTAACAATATACAGACATATCCACACAATACACACATGTATGTGATTAATGCTGCTGACTCTTGCAACCACACTAAGTGTGTGTATGAACATATGATTGCGTGCATTAGCATGCATACACTTCAAACAAGACAAATATTGATATATGAATGAAAATCCTCATTAATAGACGAGTGGGGATTGATGTGAACTGGGAAGCTCTGTGTGTGTGTGTGTGTGTGTGAAAGAGAGAGACAGAGAGATCATAAACCTTTCCTCTTGGCTGCATAACTTGCTGTCAGGGCTTTGCTAGAGACGCTGAGGACCCAGTAACCATGACAACTAGGCCCACAGCAGCCATGAATGGATGGAATGGAGGGGTGAATAGAATGGATGTTTGTGAGTCTGAGGGGCATCTGGCTTAAATCTGGTCCATTTTTGGTCTCCGTATGGATTATGAAACATGCAAACACCAGGACACGCGTGTTTAAAGAACGGCTCTCTTTGTTATCGCCCTGCGATTTTTCATTCATAATCAACGTTGGTCTGGTTGTACACACCCACACACGTTATACGATGCTGCAAAATGATTCTTACTGCATGCTTTCAACTGAAATGATCTGTTGGGAGAGAGAGAGAGACAGAAAGAGAGAAAGAGAGAGGGAGGGAGAAGTACAATAGCCAATGATTTAGAATCCTGTTCCAATGCAGGGGCTGGCTAGGTAATTGGACTGTAAACCATCTCCTCAGCGTGTGTTTGTGTGTGTGTTTTGGGTTGCTATAGTTGGTCGACACACATACGCAGCAATTTCGATTGCTGCCCCCATTAACATCAGTTTCTGGTGATGACACAGACAGATAGGAGGGTACTGCCAGACACATCAGCTACCAACCCCCATCACACACGCATACAGTACGCACACACACACACACACGTGCACAGATACACGCACAGAGACACAGAGGAGAAGCAAGCACATCTATAATGCGCACAGAATTAACAAATAATTAATGATTTACCCCTTTCAAGCAACACTATACACATACACACATGCACACGCACGCACACACTCACACACAACAAAGTCTGTTAGCAAAGGATAAGTACCCATTTTAATTTGTAATCTTGATTTGAAATCTTCGAGAGGCTCAATTAACTTGAGGTACACACCGAGTGCTGTGACTCTCGCCAGATAACTTTGTGTGTGTTTGTGTGTGTGTGTGAGTAATTGATTTTTTATTCATTACACCCTGAAGACTGTCAGAATGTAACTATGCCTTTGTGCAAACACGTCAGCAAAGTCCACCCAGCAGCCATAATGAAGCTGATTTTCCGTCCTGCTCTCTTGTTAACCAACAAACTTTGCCACATAAGAGTTCAGTACACAGAGTTGTTTATGCCTAGCCATTGAACCAAATGCCGCTCTGCCTATTCACTGACAGTCACTGATTTGAACGCCATTCAATCAGACATCACAAAGTCAGACATCATTACTGCGGGTGTTTATATGGCCTTGCTCGAGAGCTGCATTCAGCGCCAGACAAAAGTGAGTTAGGTCAGCACTGACTGACGTTCTCTGAGAGTGGAGAAGTTCGGTCGTGAAACTTTAAAAGGGAGGAGGACAAGAGGATGAAACGGGACGGGACGCTCAAGGACAGCAGCTCCACAAATCGTTAAACGGACCGGCTTTATCGGGACGATGAGACATGATGAATTAGACGTTAAAGAACGGTGCTGAGGAGAGGCGATGGAACGATAGGCGACTGATGAGGACAAGGAGGAGGACGCTGTGTAGAGAGAGAGAGAGGTGAGGAGGAGGGGAGCAAGCGAGAGAAGAGAGCGTGAAAAAGGGCATCTTCAAGCCCCAATGCTTTTTCTCATTTAAAAGGTGTGTGTGTGTGTGTGTGTGTGTTATGTGCGTCATCAGAAAAAGAGCTGCCAGAACCCCAGAGTTCACTCAATGCACAGACATGATCCAGACACGGCTTCCACTCTGATTTTATCGCAGTCGGTTTATGGAGCGATCAAACAAAAATTAGCGCGCTAACTGGCGGGTCTGGTTGTTCCTGGTCAGTTTGGTCACATATTAATCCAATAGAGATCCGGATTGTTTTGGAATTGACGCAATCAGTCCCGAAGAAGGGAAGAGAAAAAAACAGACCCATGGTGGATGCACTGATGTCAAGGGTCAACACTCACGGAGGTAGCATCAAGGTGTCAAACCGTCACGGACCCATCTCAAACATGGAACCACAGCTGCATCAAACATCTGGTCCACTGTATGTTCTTTGCTATTCTATGTCAAGTTTAGTTTACTTCTATACATGCCGCTATTTGTCAAGCTCAAAACAGCCCCAGTCCACAGCTGAGAATACCGAGGCCTTCAGAGGCTGCATGGAAATGATGTTTACAAGTCTTACGCCTACACTCCACCAAATTTATTCTAAAAAGAAAGCACTGTCCACAAGGATTTGGCCCGAACAAAGGCAGGAGAGTATTTGCATTTAGTAATCCTGGTTTATTTGAACTTTTAAAAGGGACGCCTAAGATCTGACTGGGCTTCTTCCCCCGAGCTGCTAGACACAAACATTAAGATACGCAGAGGGGTAAAATCAACTTTCAGGATGTGGCTTCAAATTGTGCAACTTTAAAGCCAACATCCGGCTCTGCTGTCTTCCTATGTCTAGCACACGCTGGAGTCGACGAGCTGCTGGTCCCTCCAGCACCGTACCCTTGTAGAAACACAACTGCTGAGATTTACTTTGACAGGACAATTGTCTGTTCCATCTTCTCCAGAGACGCTCATTTCATCTGATCAACGGTGGTAATCTGGCTAATTGGAAGATAATTCCTCTCTATTGTTTGTGCACTGGGCTTCTGCATGTGCACGCGCTTTATGCCCGAAATGGAATAAAGCGAGAACACTATGTAGCAGGGTTTCCTCATTCTAAAGTGTGGATTATTCCAGGATCCACCTCTTTTTTTTTTTTCTCGTTACATATTGACTTTATGATTTTGATGTCAGAGTGCTCTATAAAATGAGACTTTAATCTGCAAATCTAATTTCATGGAAGCATAACCCATAAAAAACTTTCATCAAAGAACAGAAAGCTGTCTTAAAGTGATAAATCCTTTATGGAAGTATTAACAGACGGGGTATTAACAGCTGGTTACCAAACAACCACCCCCCATAATCCCATGTGATGGGATAACAACAGGAGCGCACATCCTTGGTGTTGTTGTGGTGTTGTCGAACAATGCGTCTGATTTTGCCTCCTTCCGAGCGACGCCGTTTCTTTTTCAAATTGCGAAAAAAACACTTATGCAGTGTTTTCTGCCATTGCAGAGTTTTTATGTTTGTTTACCTAAATTGCTACTCTAAAAGTTGATGATGCTGTCACGACAGCCTGTATCATTTTCCTGGAAATGTGAGGATTTATGAAAAATCCCATATGCAGGTGTGTATGTGAACACTGGGTATTAGCAGAATAATTTTTACTAGAAAAAACACAATTCATTCATTTCATTTGAGAGGATTATCAGTCTAAAAATATTCTATTTCCTAAAAAAAAATCTGCTTTATTTTCTTTAAAGATAAAAAGCAACATGTGGGATTTGGATCATAGTATATAAATAAATCGTTGTGACGTCAATGTGAGAGGAACAGTGGTCAACCATGCATCAGGTTATGAATACTGACATCAAAAAAGTCTTTTCAGAGCTGTTTTGTGATCTGTTAGTCTTTTCCTATTGAATCTTAGCACGTCAGTCCTTAAGTGTAGCTACAGCGAGTGACACAACCAGGAAATAAAAGGAGGTGATGGGGCATGAAACACGACTCGTGACCAGGGAAGAAACAGAAATAACAAGAAAAACTAAAATCAAAGCAGCAGAGGTCAGAAAATGTTTTGTACCGCTACTTCCTCAATAAAAGAGAATGAATGAGCCGACAGCAGCAGCAAGTTAACGTTGAACATTAAAGAAGCTCACTGGGATTCCCAGGGTGTGGACACGCTGTTGTGCAATACACTGACATAACTCAATCTAACACAAAAGCTCAAAAAGATCACAGATAGTGGTGCCTTTAGGGGGTCATTTGTTCTTATTGAGAGGTGTTTGTTTAGAGAGTACTTGGGTTTTGGGTTGGGAAACTTCTTCCTGAATGCCCAGACATCTTCATTAAGTGCTGTGATCAAAGTACACAAGTACAAAGTCTCTTTATGGTTCGTGTTTTAGTTTCTCATAAAAGATATAAAACGCCACCTACGTATATTCAGACATGCTGACAGGTTAAATACAATCAATTATTTGGAAAATTGATTAATCTACTGATTATTTCCAATTAATAAAGTACTCAAAAATATTCTTACATTACTGTAGCTGACCAAAGGTTTCCCTAATGAAAATTATTTATTATTATATCCCATAATTATCAAGTTAACTCATGAGTATACCAGGACGCTTGTATGGGTCAGATGACTGACTGTATCTTGCTCATTTTATCAATCATTTGGGGTGGCGTGGTTTAGGTGGTAGGGAGGTCGCCTAGTGATCAAAAGGTTGCCAGTTCGATCCCCCCGCCTGTCCATGTCGATGGTCCCTGAGCAAAACCCTAACCCTGAATTGCTCCCGACTAGCAAGTGGGCCTTGCGTGGTTACCTCGGCAGTCGGTGTATGAATGGGTGAATGAGAGGCAAATATTGTACAGCGCTTTGGATAAGAGCGCTATATAAATGCAGTCCATTTACCAACATTATCGCAAAGCTGGTCAGTTGGATGTCTTATATGTTTAACTACACTTGTGTTGTTTTTCTCTTCACGTCTGCCATCGCTTTGCATCACTCGACATTAATGGAACATTTCTCTTGTTTGTTTTAATGTAGGACTGTTTTTTTGTTGAAAATTGCTCCATTAGGAAGATTCACGGTTGAGGGATTTATTCTGTAATACATTCAGCTCCTCATTTTAAGGCTCATTACTGTCCTTGTCCTATTTAAGACCACATAATGTAGTTATAATTACACACAACACATTTTATCCTTTTCCTGAAATAGGCTTCATATTCTGCAATGGATTAAAAGGTTTCATAAAATGGAAAACGGCCAACATTGTGTCTGCATCATCTGGCGAATGCAAGGCCTGGTCACAAAAACCTCTTCATCCTCTCTGACAATTGCTGTCACGGTCACTGCCAAGCCTACTTTGGAACTGAAGTTAACTCACACTCAAGGATTCTGGTTGAGACAAGAGAAAGAATTTAAGATCTCCAAAAACCTAGCATGTAGCTGTTAGCTCTGTCAACGCTGGGCCCAGAAAAGAGTCTGCCAACAGTCGTTTCAGAGAAAAGTCAATCGTCTGCGCTGGGTAGGAAAGCAAAGACAGCACAAGAAGAAGAAAGGCACTGTCACCTTGGGAGCACATGGGTACACACACTGCGATGCATCCGTTTGTGTGTTATATCTGAGCCTGGTGTATCATGCCTCATCCTGTCATAAGCTCAAAACTACTGACTGACATCATTGAGCCATCAGCAAAACTATGCTAGAAATACTAAACACTCCCCACTGTCTCACATCCTGCTTAGTCCTGCTAATGGCTGAGTGTATGTGCATGCATACGTGTGTGTGTGTGTATGCGCACTTGTGCAACAACTGAGATGGGCAAAAACAACGTTACCAGCGATTTGGTTGTTCGACGAAAGTAAGCTACGTGAGAGCACACACCCACACTGATCAGCCGAGGGAAACAACTGACAGGTTTTACTTTTGGCAGCAGTGGGAACAAAGTTCAACTGAGCACGTGGCACGTTTGAATCCGAGCTTATTTTACGTCAGATGCGTACATGCATATACATGTAAAGCACCAAGACACACCTGGGTTGGGAGATCCTCAAAAACAAAGATCGATTCACTTACAAATCACGGTTTGTGAGATTAATTATTCTCGAATCCTCGTGCTGAGGACAAATGGCCTGTTTAATTGAAATGATAGTTGTATCACAGCGTTATATTCTATAAAAGTGTGCTGTTGTGCCCTAAACGCTTACTGCTGTTACATTTTGGGTTCAGGATTCAGCCGTTTTAGTTTAGTGTAATTGTCTCCAAATCCAAACGTAAATTTGCGCTTATTGGTGATCAATCATTCCACGAATACCCAAGCTGGAGGGTGGCGCCAGAGAAAGGGAGAGCAGCATGCATGTGTGTGTGTGTGTGTCTTCATAATCTCAATGTGATTAATCATAAACAGAGAAAATGGCACCTTCACTTTCGGAGGGCGTGATTGACAGTAATGTGTCCTTTGTGTGTTTGTGAACTGTCTACACAGTTAAACGTGGTGATAGATGGTGCGGACTGGAGTGTTGAGTCTTGGGAGGAAAACAGAGAGCTTGACAGAAAAAATGTGAGCCTTCCTAATTTTCGCACTTTGTCACATGTTTCCAATCACTGTGTGAAGCCTTGCGAACGGAGGTTTTCAGATCCCTGACCGGCATCAGCTGAAGCACAGAGGAACCATCACTCACGGCTCTGTTCCCCGTTACTGCTCCTCCATTCCTATTCCGCTCTCTTTGGCTTTCTCGCCCCTTTCTCCCCTTTCTCCCTGCGGTGGAATGTGCAGTGTTTAGCTCTGTGGAGCTGTGAGGCATGCCCAAACCTTGTTAATACAAGCCTGCAATCACTGGGGATTGCAGCCGACATAATGCATTACTCCTCTGGCTGGATTCCACACTCTGTTGCAAGATGGCGTTCAAGTCTTCTGTGAAATGTTTGACACTTTCCAGCTCAAAGAACGCTTGATAACGGCGTGCACGGGAACAGAATTAGAATGAGAGCTGAAGAATCGGAGCTCAACAGCGTCCGTCTGTCGCCCTTCCATAAAGTTTTATTGTATTTATTCAACCTTTATTAAGCTAAGGAAGGCCTGCTGAGCAAACACAGAGTCCTGTTACACAATCAGACACACACATCCTCACCTCGGAGCACCGCAGAAGAGCTAAAGTGTCTCATCCCGAGGGACCATTGTCCCACATCTCCAACAAAGTCAATTCTGATCTCACGGTGACAGTATTGGACTACGCTCGTCAGTGCTGTAGCGTAGAATCCATTGTGTCATTCCATTTACTGCTACATCAGGCGGAGCCATTTTAATAATTGTCTTGTATTGATCGATGATTTTTTTTTTTTATGTGGTTTGCTTCATGATTTCATATTCTCGGCATGGCTTTGCATTAAGACTATTTGTAAATACTGGTAACTGCAGCAAGATCTTTGTTTTGCTGTGTATTAACAAGTCATGTCTCATGTTGGACTAAGAAGTGATGTCTGGTCCCATCTGAGAGAACCAGACCAGGATTAGGAACTAAAATGCTTCCATAGATGTTTCCAAAGATTAGGATAGTAAAACTCCTCCAGCATCACACCTGTGATCATATGATCCCTGTATTCCAACAATACCTGACACTAGTTGGAGCTTGGCATTCATCAGGAGCACCAGATGGCGAATGTGTACCACGGACTGAAGGATTCAGCTTTTTTAAGGTTTCAGTATTTCACCCAGGTGTGAGTATGAAACCCCAGTAGGACCTCAAGGCAAAGCAAAAAAAAAAATTCATAACTACTACAAAATCCTCCAATGTACAAGGAAATCTATTAAATCCCATTCAGAAACAGTCCAAGCGGCCAAAGGGTGAACTGGTTTCAGATTTACGGATGCATTTCATCAAGTCAAACAGCTCCAGCAGAGACTCTGGCCCCACATCAAAAAAAAAAAAGATTTAGAGAAAGGAGAGAGGAGCGACAGAGAATGTAATAAGAATATTCTGCCTTTCTCTCTCTCTTCCACAAGCCTGAGGGCAGAGAAAAAGAGAGAGAGAGAGGTTGGTGAATTATCTAGACTGAAAGCCCCCAAAGGAGCCATACTTTCAGTGCAATCACTAATGAGCGCTTGCCACAGCAGTCAGCATGAGAAAAGATGGACGAGGCTGGAAAGTGGAGAAGGAAAACACCCCAAGCAGAGATCTGAACACCAAGTGAAACTTTGTGGGCATGCTTTTTAATTTGTACTATAATTGCAAGCCGTTTGTCATTATGATCCTAATTGCAGCTACTAACAGCAAACTAATACATAATTCTGGGGGAAAAAAAATGTTGTTAACTCGATCACACACACACACTCAGAGAGTTCATGCTTGTACTAGCGTGTCAGTTTCTAATGAAGTCACACTAAGATGGCTCCGCCTGCCAACAGGAAATCAAAGCTGGGTCAACAACAGCAATATTTGTGCAGCGTTCATGGGATGCTTTACTTCGAGAACAGAACACAATGGATGGATGGGCTGATTGGATGTAGGGGACCGCCCGTGACAGATATACAGACTGTACAGTACGTACTTTGTACTTTATAGAACCACCATTAGTAGCCAAGATGACAGATTCAGTGCACAATTTTGACTCATCTTCAATTCTTATGTCTCCAGATCCAGAGGATTATGTCTGCAATATGTGATATAGGACACATATCCAGTCGTACAGCTGTTTCTCCAATACCCAGATGACACCAAGCTACATATTAATAATCATGAAAAGATTGAGTTCTTTCCCTTTTTGCATCAAGTACTTTGACTAAATCCAGAATATCTGACCTTAGGGAGACGTAGCAATAAATGGAAGATTGTTGTTCATTGGAGGAGTTATGAACTCATGGGAGTGCCTCTAGCCAGTTCTGGATTCTCAAAATAAATATTAAATCAATATATTTAACCAAAGCACCCACGATGCAGAGTAAATCTTAATGACTGTTGATGATTTGGTAGCATTGCTGTCGAGCATGCCCTCTATCCGCTACATTTATGTCTCGCATTGTTTCCTTCCTTGGCTTTTCCACACTCGAGATTGTATTATATTGTCTCCTACTTCAACCTTCCACCGTCTTAATTAATGCCATTGGTGGTAACTTAGCAACCAGAACTACTGTGTAACAGGTTTGGAGTTGGAGTAACACACACGCGCACACACACACACACACACAAAATTGGCTGTCCTTGCAGTGGCTGCCATAGAAAAGACGACAGGGTTCATTTCTGATGAATGCAGCTCGCAGAGGATCGAGCTCGTTTGAATTCAGCATGTAAAATTTTAAGTTATTAGCATATTTATGATAGTAATGTGTAAACATTAGTGTAGATGCGGCGACCCTCACGTAACCAGCGCGTCAACCAAGAGCTTCCACTTCATTGAAGCTGATGGGAGTGAGCGCCACGTGTGGAAATATTGGGGCCAAAAATATATCATGGAAAAGAAAAAGTATGTGGTATTTTTTTGGACAGGCAGTTAAATCGACATCCTAACTCAGAAATCGGCTTCTTACACTGATTGGACACCGACAGGGATCTTAACGTCAACAACAGTCTGTGTGTTAAAGCGATGGCTGCAGCGAAGAATCTTGCAGGCCAACCTGGAAGTATTTGGCAGGAATCGACACTAAAAACAGTAAAATGTACTCTGTCTTGCAACATTTATGTGCGAGAAAAGCCTGTAAGCATCAGAGTAAATTAGCAGAGGTGATGGCGGCTCAGACAGATGTTTTTAGCGGCGAGCAGAGACTTTTATTGCTCTATTACTTATTCATCGCGATGCTGGTGTTATTGTCGTTACTTATTACTGCTAGGCTGTTATTATTATTTATAATTAATTTTGTGTGTACGATTTAACCGACTTTACAAAGGTTGTGTTGTTGTCAACATTATTGTTATTGTTTCTGTTTGCACCCTATTTCCTGCTATCTCAGACTTCCTTACTGGTTTGGTGTATATTCAGTATTTGACAGAAGCTGAGTTGTGGATTTTGGTTTGTTGACCAAGCACTATACAGTACACTATACAGCAGCTGTTAAGCATCCATCCTGATGAAAAAAGCCAAACAAACCGCAAAAACACGGTGGAGAGGGGTCCACTGATTATTAACTTACTCTAGTAAACAGATGGTGTACTAGAGTGTTAAGATTATAAACAGTAGATTATAACAGAGATGTCCTTAATTCCACCCAGGAATTAAGGAGGGAGATAATGCAAGAATCAGAGAGGAGAGTCTAGCTGTGTGTGTGTGTGTGTGGTTGTGTATGTGTATGTGTGTGTTATCTGGAGTGTTCTGACTACCTGTTTTTGAGGGGTGGCACCACATAAATCACGCCTAGGGTCAGAATAGTGAAAGAAAGCAGGAGCAGTTGCCATGCCTACAACATGCATGTGCACACAGAGAGGCTTATGGTTACACACACACACACACACACACACAGCGAGCCTTTACAGCCCTGACGTTCCCATTTCCTGACTCGCCAACCCTGCAGCTCTACGGAAGCCCAGAGGTCAAAAAGCTCATCATGTATACGACAATCTCAGCCTCCACAGAGTCCTCAGGTAAATATTTAATCACTCTAGTACAGAGATCTACAGAGCTTTAGTGAAGATGAAGACACACGTGAAAAAAGCACATCAGCACTAACAGAAATGTATCTGCTGTGCTGATTTATTATTCCTTTATGTTTTTCTGCATCGTGAGTCTTTCTGTAGTCACAAAGCTCTCCACTGTGCCACTGTGTCTGCGTCCACACTAACACAACTGACAAAGAGAAAAGAGGAGAGAGAGGTGACCCTCTTATTTCCTCGCATCCACTCTTCCTTGAACATCGCTCATTTTCTGGCTGATGCCCATTAACACTGCTTCTTTGCCTGCACATTAAGTAAACAAGTTTGGGGTCCTTTGGAGACATTGACGTCGGTGTTCTTTTTAATAACCCCAGAGTACATTTGTGGGTTTTTTTCAACTTTCAGAAATCATAGAAAATATTTGGGAATAGAACTCGGTTATCGCTGCCCGTGCAAGATGTGAATTTTAACGATAGAAATGCACAGACGGAAAACAGTATGATGCTGAATTTCTGTTCTGTCTGCTTCTTTTCCAGGTGAGGACGTTCGATAAATCAAACAATCAGATTGCGCCAAGGTGCTACAATGCACAACGACTTATCAAGGTTTGCCACGTGCGCACACCCCTAATTTTCCCACAACACCCCTTGGCTGCATAAGCTTGCAGGGACATCTATGTCCACCTTCAGAGAAATATAAATCCTGCTTTAGACCCATGCTGGCTATTCCTCTCCATCATTTCCCTCTCCTCTTCCACTCATGCCTACCCTCCCCTCCTCACCACCCTCCTCACATGGTCAGTCAAGCAAAAATACCACCTGCTAAGCGCCGATTTCCTGCAAAAAGCCATTACCTATATTAGGACTATCAAATGTCAGCAACCCCACTGGAAAAGGCATTACAGCTTCTCTATCCGCCTTCAGGCTCAGTAAGTGGTGGTGCATGGAAGAGAGGGGAACACCAACTGAAGCACAACCACCTTACACCTTCCATGTGTTTTGGACCACATGCTGTGCTTTTCTCAGCTCAATCTGGTGCTCATTCAACCGTAAATAAACAGTAGACCGCCAGGTTACAATATGCGAGGAGTAAGGAAACACTGAAGCGACAGGACCAAAATAACAAAATCCTGTCAGCGTTGTGCCTGCTGCATTATTAACACAGTTCACACACATCTAAACTCAGGTTATAGCTTTATTAAAAATGTATGAAACACTTTTATGAAGAATAATCTCCAGACGGTCACTCTATAAAAAGGTTGTACAGAAATGGCATTTCTATTCATCATTGAATACGTAATTATTGAGGAGAGCCAAGATTCTAATACAGTGTGGGGAATAAGTTTCACTGACGGCAATAAAGCCAAACTAGACGTTAAACTCCTTTCATCCAGAGTTGCCCTCTCCTACCCTGATCAACCTAGTAAGCACTACATACCGATCCAACACACTGAAAACGATGTTAAAATTATATTCTAAATCTTCAGAAACTCTCAAGTAGATAAATCGGATCAAATTTAATCAAATCAGCTGTTTAATGCATGCAAGTGATCATTTCCCAGCACTTGCAAACAGAAGAGTCCACCAGTGGGATGAACCCAGACAGGGACCTTATGTGTGCGTCTCTTTCTCTCATTATAATCTCATTATAATCCATCCACAGTGATCCGGGACACACATTTACCAGACGAGTGCTGTTTATGTCGCTAAATAACAACTAAAAGCCAGACTGGTTTTTATATCACATTTTGATAATAGTTTCTCACATTTTTTCAACGTCAAATTCTTTAGGCCACGCATTATTTACGGTTTAATTCAAGTGTTCCAAGTGCTTTTAATGGAGGTTACTGTTAAATAAGCTGCGGCCAGATCAGCACTCTTGTGAAACCATCACTTGAGTAGACATGGATAGATTATAGTTTTTAGGTTACCAGGCTGAAAAATATTTGTTTTGTTTTTTGGTTTGTCCACCCCTCTACTCGGCTGTTTTGTGGATTATTGTTGGAGTGTCGAAGGGTTATCTTGGTTTTCTTGGATAGCTGTCTTGGTCGGTCTGTTCAATTTCTTCATCTTTTAAACTGTCAGACATGGCAGACAAGACAGCTGAAGTCTTACAGAGACATCACAAGCAGTGCAGCGAGAGTTGAGTTTTAGGAATCGTTCCACCGCAGGGCTTCAAGCAGGTTGTCACACGCATTGTTTCAGCTTTTGGTGTCCTCAAGGGCAACAACTTGCAAGGGAGTAAATTGCTGTGTAATGCTGCACACTGAAAATATGGGTGAGTTTGTGTGAATGCATTACAATGTTCACCGTTTCAACAGAACACTGCAAATACAAATCCGTGTCCAAAGAGAGAAAGATGAAACAAGACTGTGGCCATCTTTTCACATCTAATGTGATCAAAGTGTAATCCAGACTAAATCGAGTCTACGGACAAAAGTGGAGTCAGTGGGTTGAGCCTGCCTGGATGGCTGCCTTACCTACTGCGGTCACTTTTGCTATCAGATTAACATCCCAGAGGAGCTTGAGAGGGCCAAAACAAGCAGCACTTTCAGCCAAGTCATAGGTTTTTTTGTGGATTTACCAATATTACGCCATGAAAAAGACAGAGGGGGAGGGGGAGAGAGAGAGAGAAATGCAGTGACTTCACCCCATCACATCCGTCCAGAAACACATGCAGATACTTGTGCACACAACCTATTTCCAGTTTTGAGTGCATCCCCCCCACCTCTTTCATTCCCTGCCGTCTCCCCACCCCCTCTGTCAGCCTCTGTGGGAGCCAGGTAACCGGCCCCAGACCTGGGAAGATAATAGCAGCCATTATCAGATTCCCAGCATTTAAACAGCAGCTCGGCATCGATTGCTGCAGCGCCCGGCTCGACCTGCTGTGACTGCATGGTGCCATCGAGGTCTGGGAACGAGATCTATCCTCGTGCCGGGTGATGTACGGGACCCGACACCACAGAGCGACATACACACGCAGAGAGGCCATTTAAAGACGGCAGACATCCAAATCCATTATTCTGTCATCCTCTAACGCTCTTTATCCATCTAGTTTAACAATCAGGAGATTTCTTAGCATTATCAAACTACTCCCCTAGCAATGGTGATTTTTTTTTTTTTTATATTGGGGAAATATATTTTCTCCCCTGCACATTGCTGTCATTTTTACTCTGTTTGCCTTTGAACGTTCCCAGCGTTGCCCAGCTCGGCCTCTGTCTGCTGGCTCCTGATGATAGCACCCTTTTCCCTCTCGCACAGAACCCTCAGCCACAGCCCAACGTGCTCCTCGGCTCTTATCCTCCCTTTGAGAGCGAAGACAGACAAAAAGAGGCAAAGCGAGGACATTTCCTTGTTCTGTGCTACACCACCGGAGAACAACAGTGCAGAGGAGGAAACGAGATCGTGTTTCAGGACAATAACGCTCGGAGGCCAGGAAAGGGCTGACTCGATGATTTTGTGTGTGCTTTGTATGGACGTGTTAAGATGTTAAGAGCACATGTACCATGTGTGTTATTATGAGATGATTATATTGACCTACACATCAGTCTACACGGAGAGGCACCACAACTCATGTTATATTCAACACATTAATAATCCTGCCAGCAAAGCACCCTCTGAGGGCTCTCAATGTCACTGATAAATGAATAAATTAACACACAACCACACATTGGTGATCCCTGTCATGTGAGAGCATGCTGACCTTCCTTTCCTCCCGTCTACAGATGGAGACGGCCCAAAGTGAGGATTCATACGGGGACAATCTGTCCTTCAAAGGTAATCTGCTCTCTGCTAGGTTTCACACACACAATGCACAGAGCAGCCAAGAATTCAATGCAGGATGCGTCACCTTGGTCGGATGTATTGGATGTTTTACTGCAAGAGCTTTGAGTCACAGTTGTGTGTGTGTGCGTCTGTGTGTGTCAATACCCCGAAGATGCCTCGTACCTTGACAGCAGGCGTGACTCCATCCTCAGCTGTGCTCTGCCCATTCTGCAAAGAAAACAGATGCGAGAAACTGTCAGTGTGTGTGTGTGTGTGACAGCGCATACACCGTATGTGCGAGTGTGTGTGTGTGTGTGTGTGTGTGTGTGTGTGAGAAGGAGGAGGGCAGGGAGAGAGATACAAGAGGATATTTGCAAGACTGTGTGGGTGGTGACAGTCCATTGTATCTAGCACTTTGCCTTCTCCCGGTAAGACTGATAATCAAAGGCCAGCACACAAATGTACATCTCAGTCCCTCCCCTGTAGGTGAGTCTCATGAAAAAGAGTCCGCACTGTTATTTGTAAAACAATGGCTTCCCAAAGGCAATTTAGAAAATCAACATGTAGCTCATGAAGCAGAAGTGGGTGGCTCATTTTGAACATAATGCAGCAGGATTTCAGCCAGATTAGGCGATTACACACGCAACTCGTCTCTCTTGAGCACAAAGAAAAATACAATGGAAAACAGGACATTTTGGAGATACTTGTGATATCATTTATCAGATAAAAACAAGTCCCATTAAGATTAACAGTTATCATCCATGAAATATCCACCGAGGTGACAGACGACACTGGACTCACTTTGACTCGACGCTTAATCGGTTTATGGGGGAAAGCTTGCAAAATACTAACACAGATTGCACAAAATGGAGTTTTGGTTTGCTCGAGTATATTCTAATCGAATGCTCTCAGTACAACAAGGTCTTTTTACTTGCGATGTCACTTTCAATCCGATTATTGTACTCATATTTATAGTAGAATTTAATTTAGATGACACATTTACTGGCTAAAGCTAAGCTAAAAAAAAAATAAAGATGCCAACCGCTGGTCTAAAGTGAGCTTAGTGATTTATTATAGTATAGACAACCTGAACACAACCCGCAATACTTTGCAAAGACAAAGATACACAGTATGGGGAAAAAAATTAGTATTTCATATAACTTAACCCTAAAAAAAACAAAACATATAATGTACTGTTGGTTGGCTAAAAAGTTTTTTTACAGCCTGTGATCATTGCACAGGCTGAATTTCCACTCGGGTAATGAATAAAGTTTTATCTTATCTCATCTTAAATATGACAGGGTGTTGCCTTAACAGCTGTTCAATTTGTTTGTGTGTAAAAAAAAAAAGTCACAAAAAGCCATAGAATGGAAGTCAAATAGGATTATTGTCTTTATTTTATGTCAAAATAAGACTGAGAATGAATCCATAAAAGTAATCCCTTCATTTCCTCCTTGGTATGACCCCTCCAGCATCCAATACAGAGGGGCAAACCTGTATTTATTCACTGCCTTTATTCCCTGAGTTTGCATGAAATCAGACAGGCAGCTGGCACAAAGACAAGCGGTGCCCTTAATCAACCTGCAGAGGACGGACGGCTACAGAGCGCGAGACACTGGCAGTGACAGAGAGACCCTGTAGTTGGCCGTTGTAAAATAAAAGGAAAATACCTGTTGAACAGAATTTTACCTCTGGCTCCTAACGAGTCTCGGTGTTAAGGTTCACAGTGTTCCCTTCCCTGGCTGATCGATCGACGTTCGGCACAGGGATTAATCTCCTTTTTCTCTACTTTCAGTCTCTCTATGGCAACAATCAACAGCTACATCCAAGCCGTGGTCCAGCGGGCCAGCTTCTCATCTCTCCAAACTACTCGAGATTGGAAGGGAGGGCGGTTTAATGTTAACGCCATAAAAGCCGCTTTAATGGTTAACTGTTATGATGTGAGGTAACATGGGGGATATGGAAGCAATTAAGTGAAGCCCTGCTCATGAGTCGACCACAGATGCGTGTTTCAGATTCCACAGAGAAAAATAGTGTTTGTACATATTCTACAGAGGATGCACCGCAACAGCACAAGAGATGGGCCACCTACAAAAAATAAGTAGAAAACATCTCTGTCTGTGGGATCATTTAGACTGGCTATGTGCAACAGTTTGTGTTCTAAAAAGAGGCTATCTGGTGTGAAATAGCTGATGTACTTTCTACACGAACGTTATGTTGTGTTATTTACTTCCAACAAAATCAGTGGAAATGGCTGACGGTGATGAGGTCAGAGGATGGGAGAGACTGAGGTGGCACTGAGGTGACCAGATGACACCTATTTTCCTGCTACGGTGTAAATTACACTTTATGGTCGCCCGGCCCGAGCTCTGTGATTGTGATGGGTTCACAATTTACACGTAGCAATTCCATCATCAAGTCACACGCTCGTCTCTTGTGTGGAAACACAAATTAAAATGCTGGCGTCAGCCTAATTCTCATCCTCATTCTACTGAGGTTTATGCGTGTTTGCCATTCAAGACAAAGTCTTAAATTATGAGTGTGAGTGCCACTGTGTGTGTGTGTGGGTGTGTCGTCAGCAGTGGCTTCCTGAGGTTAGCGCTCAACACATTTCGACCACATTAGCTTTGCATGGCCGATCCAGGCGGCCCAGTTAACTGTGCTTTCCCCTCCCTTGGGCTTCCTCAATGAGAGCCATTACACACACACACACACACAATTTCAAAATCATAGGAAGAGGGTAGATGAATAATACAGACGACCAATAGGGACAAGTTAAAAAAAAGGAATATTCTAACAATTTCTTACGATTTCCAAGTAAAAAATCTTTCGGCCTTTTTCTGAGAATTGAGACTTTTCTTCCTGGAGTGCTTTTTTTTCTTGGCCCTAATCCTCTTCCGCAGAATTAGGTAAACATAAGTACACGAGGAATTTACAGGCACTGACTGAGCTTACTGTAAACAGATTTATAGACCAATTTACGAAACAACTACTATATAACAATGACAAAGTAAAGAATAATAGGGCGTTGATTAGAGCAGCTGCCCTGTTACCAAGCAACCCAGAAATACAACAAACACTCTTTTCTCGACAAGTGTAATCTTATCTGATTGAATTTGCCGTAATCTCGCCGAGCAGTAAGTACTTCACAGCAAGTCACATGACTAATGATCTCCTCCATTTACCCTGTACACTTACACACTTACATCAGCAACCAAGATGATGTAAAAGAGGTGAAACACAAACCAAAATAGCTCAATGTGACCAAATTTTTAGTCACCGTGAACCCACACCGAATAACGTGTAACCCTAAATGTCAAATGGAAAGACGGCTGTTACACACACACACACCAACTATCGGGTTGTGTTATCACATGCCCCCGTGCAGCCTCCCATCCAGCCACTGGCCTCCACTCCTACGGCCCTGCCCAGCTTTCCCACAGGTCACACCCTGATTACGCTGCAGCTAAGTCAACTTACACACACAAACATACACACACACACACAGTGCAGGGCATACATTGTGCACTGAACTTGTGCACCTTTCGAAGCATTCAAAGGTCCTTGGCTGTACTCTGCTGACCACGCCTGGCTCTCAGGTTCGCAAACATGGCACGCATTCCTTTTGTTAACCCTACGTTGGCCCTCTAGACTGTAATCACCACAACCCTTCAAACCCTTCAGTCCAACCTCTGCTTTCCTCTACCCTCTGGGCTTGTGGAATCCTGCCATTTTTCCTCCTCCCTGCTTTCGGGGAAAAAAAGGATTCCAGTGTCTGAGGTGCCTTCAGCGGAGATGATGCACAATAGATCAGTGGAAATGGGTGAATAATGGAGGAGGAATATCTCCCATTGGCATGTTCGTGCACTTCCGTCGTTCCTTTGACTCAATCATGGAGTCAAAGCAGCGATCTCACACTCACACAGACTCATCATGGGACCTCAGCTCACCTGTCAGATGATTCTTCACAAGCTGATATTCTCAGGAAACAAACAAACAAATGGTTTCTCAGTTTTTTAAGCATCCATACAGTCCCATCTGTCCGAGCACTTCGCCAACCTCCTGTTGCTGCCGTTCCCTTTTGGCTTGTCTAACATGTTTACTGGCGTGATCCTCGGTCTGTCCCTCTCAGCTCAATCAATCTGAGGCCCGAGTTGTCTCTCTCGAGTACCATCAGGAGCCAAAGTGTGCAGCTGGCTGGTAGGTTGGTGACAGCGATAAATGGCCCACAGCCCACTCTGACTGACATGCACTGCTGTGATTGAATTAATTAACACAGCATGACAATAATTTGGAGGGGGGTGGCGGGGGAGTGCAGCCGCATTATGGATTTTACTTCAAAAAAATAATCTCACGCAATGAATATACATATATTTTTAGAACGGATTCCTGCAAATTGTGGCTAAGTTATGCCCCAGTAACAAAGTAACAAAGAATTGTACAGAATTAAACTTTTCTTCACAAACGCTGCACCACCATCTGTTCATCGCCGACGCCAACTCACATGCTGCAGAGTATCGTAAACAGTGGAGTCTGCAGTGTAGCACTGACGGCGTCTCTAAATTAACACAAGGACTTATTTCTGCATAATGGACTTTTTGCGCTTTTGCCAATAGCCATCAAACGCACAAGCTCTGCTTACAAATTCAACTTAATATCACTTTAACCAATATCAGCCTTGCAATTCTGAACTCTACATTTACACATTTCACGGATCAGCGCCTCACCCTTATTTAGAAACTGAGCAAAATCAAGAGAGATGCTCCGCATCTAGAATCAGACACCTGCAAAGCGGATCGGGGACACTGTAGAGCGTAACTGCACATGGAGCCATTCATCTCTACTGGAGGGACACAAAACCAGAAACCAGACACTCCTTTCACCTACCTAATTGACTGACTAATTCTAAGGAGATGTTCCCCGCCGTTAGACAAGCTAAAACGTATCCTGTTACGCACAGGAACAAACACTGGATGTGGTGGGACTGAATCAGTTCACGCTAACAAGCCACAGGTTGTCACGTCCATTGAGATTGAACACACACATTGCGGGCATAAAATAGAGTGTTGGTGACTCTAATTTGTGTAATCTGAGATGGAAATCTGCTATGATGGGAGTCACTGCTGCCACTGCGTTAAAAATGAAGATCCAGAGTGAAGAAAAGTGATTTTCACACATTTCCATTCCAACAGACTTTACTGGTCTGATTCTAATGAGGAAACTTCACCAAAACAAGCACAAACTGAGAAAAGTTGCAATTTGACACGAATGCCATAAGCTTTAATTTGCCATCTATAGGGAATGAGACTTGGTGCCTGTTAAATAAAAATATAATCATAATATAAAAAGATGGTCTAACGTATAATGGTCAAAATATGGATAAACACTTTAAAAATGAAGTTATAAATTCTTCAGACAATTACTAACATACACTGAACAACAGATAATGGACTTTTGACTGAGTACAATTGAGGTTCTAGGGTTTAAACCACACAGTGTGTTTAAACTGATGATTACAAAGACCAGCTGCAAATGTCAAATTGTGGCCCATGAACCCTTTCACCCTGGTTAAAACTGTAAATCATAAACCAGCAGAATTAGAAGTCTGTTATGGGACATGTTTCTTGGAAGGGGGATCATCCTGTTCATTCATCAAAAAAAATACCTCCTTCAATTAAAACACAGGACGTACACTGTGAATTATTGATGCAGCTGGTTGGCTGCAGCCCCGATAGTTTGAAATAAGCCAATAGTGGCGTCAGAGGAAGAATCAACTCTTGGTGGGGGTTTTTTTCTACATTATTTTTCATTTCACCTCTACATTTAAATCAGATTACTGAGATGTTAAAGTTGACGGACACACTGCGTCTCTGCTCACCTCCGTTTCAAGCTGCACAAGTTCCATGGTGGGCCATGGCTCCGCAATCTGTGCAAGAGGCATCTCGGCTGGATTTTCACTTTCCTCTCAAACTGCTGAAGTTTGGAGTTTTATTTGATGTATCTTTCGTTCCCTGGTAAGTCCAGTCGTGCTGAGAGTCTCCCGCTCCAGGTAGAGATTTATCGGCACTTTGCGCTCCGCTTGAAGACACCGCGCATGCAGACAGGCGGACGGTGTTAATCCTTCGGTTTGGCGTCGGCGTCGTGTGTGGTAATCCAGCAGAAAACCAACAAGCAAGCAAAACAAACAAACAAACAAACAAACAAATCGCTGTTTTTGCTACACTGGGTTCAGGTTTGGCAGATGGGAGGAAAGCGGAAAGCAGTTTTCAAACAGAGCGGTCCAAGCTGTGCACACGGGGCTGTGCGGCGACCTAAAGACACCGAGGGGGTTCGACCAGAGTCCCTGCTGTCTCTGCTGTCGACGACGGCTGAGATTCGACCTCTTCCTCCCTGCGCGCCCGTGATTTCTGCCGGATAGGAAGCGAAGACTTCCAACAGCCCTGAGTGTGGCTCTGTAGTAAGAGAAGCCACCGACGCGGGCACCGATTGGCAGATTCAACACGCGCGTGAGTCCCGCCCAATTTTTTGCCGGTTCCGCCCCGCAGCTACACGCGCCCCCCTCTGGCAGAAAGGAGAACTGCAAATACGTCATAGAGGACTGTAGCCCAGTGAATGAATGGGTTTGGTTTCTTTGATGGTCCTGGTGCAGCAGCAGGTGCGCCACAGAGGAATAAAATGTATCATACGCTGATGACCGGCCTTCAAAGGGAAATATTAATAATCAACGCTATGGATGGGTGGTGCTGCTGCATGACTGAGACTTTGAATTATATTACATCTACCTGAATGGAAGAGAGGAGAACCTGTGACCACATGACAGTGATGCAGCACTCCCTCCATTGATAATAGCTCCTGTAATGATCCTTGTCATCTTCAGTGATACAGTCCACCCCTCCACCCTCTCTCCTACACTCTATGCTTCATTCATCACCAAGTGGATTTCGCTCTGTGGTTACTATTGGCAACTAGAGAGCATCAAACCACCGTCCCAATCATGAAATTTTGGATTGAAATGAATACACAAGGCAGGGCAGATAGAGAGATAGAGGGGATGCTCTCGTTAGCTTGGCGTGTAATTCTTCTTCGACATGCTGCAGCAGAATTGATGGCACCTGTTTATCATGCCTAGCCGTGCCTTGTCGAGCTCTGTGATAAACACACGGATCTAAACCAAACGGAGCCATATATGCTCTGTTCTGTAGCTGCAAATTACAATCGTATATCCTGACACATATCACATGTGGCTTTTTCACTTTTACTTTTTGCACTCAAGCGGTTACCATGCAACACTTTAAATGGTTCTTAAGTCATACCAATAGTCACACCAACAGCCACACCATGTCCTTTCATCCATTTACTGTGATTCAGTGTGACATACGTTTCAAGCATAATTTTGGAATCAGGCCAGCGTTTATGTTTCATTCATTCATACGGATGCACTTCATTATGCTAAAGCCATACTAGGCTCGGTGTAAAGAGAAGCTGAGGTCACGCCACCTAGGGCAAAGGTTATTCTCACTAGGGTATTTGCTTCTTCTCTTCTCTTCTATTCTCTTCTCTTCTTCTTTTCTATTCTCTTCTCCTCTCTTCTCAGTCCTCATTCCATCTTCTCTCATGTCCCCCTTCATCCATTATGTATGGCCTAACGTCAGTATTGCTCCGTTTTTCTCCAAGTATATGTCGATCAAATGGATGGTGAACAATTCTCAGTAGCTATGGTCCCTACTAAAAGATTGGACAAAATCCAGTGTGTCAGCAGGCTATGATCTTGAGAAGAAAGCAGTGACGGGAATAATAAAAAGGACAAAAAATCTCTAGAATGGTGGAAAATCATGCCTGAGAGCTACGTGAAAGGAGGAAAACGGCAATTTCAAAAGGTTTTGCTCTACAAAAATCAATGCATTGTTATAATAAAAGGTTACTGGTGCCTGGACAGAAAAACGTTTCTTTGCTCCTAGTATTGATTGATGTATTGATATATAAAGATGTTGGGTAAACGGCCTCAAGCTATTCCGGCTTAGCTGTTAATTCTATAGGAATTCAAGTCCATTACGTAAATTACAGGGAAAATCCATGGGAGTCCGAGTCATACGGCCTTATATGGGCAGGAGGGAATCATTACTTCCTCTCTCATGGTGATGCTCTTATGACATCCGAGGTGAAAGTATGACTCAGAGATGCTTCCACTTTGGGGATGCCCTGCACCAAAGGATCAAGGGTAATTAGCGTGAGTCCTACCAGTCATGCCTGTGCCATGGAGCAAGACTCATTCCTGACGTGTTGGCATATTGACACAGAATTAAGTGTGTGTGTGTGTGTGTGTCTGCGCTGAGGGGTCTCAAACAGGAACACTGACAGACAATAATAAAAAGACTGTCGACTCAGTGTCAAAACTTTGAATTGAATGACATCGGGAGGACACCGTTAACATAATTTTGGGTTTGAGTAGAAACCACAGTGATGGAGGAGAGGTTGAGTGATGATGAGTGTGAGGGAGGAAACTATTCAAATGCCAATCCATTCATACTTCAGCTGTGAAGTGGCAGTCAGATCTGGAACAACCTGCTGACACTCAGCTGTCCATGTTCAGACAGAGACAGTAACTTGCCTGCTCATCTTCTAAGGACAGACAGCACATAGTGCATATACTGCATATATACAGTACATATACATATGTATACATATATGATGTCTGAGGGTTTGTGTATTCTGTACAGTTGCTGTATTTGCATATTATCAAAAAAAAGCGTTGTCATTATCACCATATTTGCAGTAATCTATTACTATAAACAGAATCCAGAGCCCAAAATGTAATCTATTTCTAAGACAATAGTAATGTAGTGCACAAAATATAATGTTTTACTACGAAAGAAAACAATTATGATCAGTAACTCCCAAAGTAATCTAGTACTCTGGTGTTTCCTCGTTGTTACTAGCATGTCCAACCTCCTTCTTCCCACAGGACGTGTGTGGAATGAAGTAGTTATAAAACATCTGGGTTGAATAGAAGAGCGGTACGGTCATTACTGTAATTACTTATTACAGTAATGGGGGTTCGCAGGTTAAAGGGATGACAGGTGGCTGTTATATAATGTAAATTTGTTACAGTCCTTTTTGTGATCTGCCGTATTTTTGGATAAACTCAAGCAGAGACAGAACAGAGAATGTAGAGCTGAACTGAACGAAGCTGCACTGTCAGCCAGAGTCAGCAGGTCGGGGCATGAATTTGCGTCTCAGGTATTTGGGCTGGGCACAAAAAGGAAGGCCGAGCAGGAGGTCTTCACCTGAAACTGCAACGGGGGCCATTTTAAGTACAAACCAAGCACAGTAACGCATCCTCATCCTCCATTTTCACGGAAACATTCGTCACATTAATCGCATTAATCATTGGGATTGTAAATTATTGGAATAATTCCAAGTTAATCACACGATAATTCAGGCTGGAAAAACAACAAAAAATAAACACGCAGCACTGGGAATCAATATGTGAAAGTGCTGCTCTCACCAAAATGAATAAATATGCTGTAGAAGAGCATTTCTTCCATTTATGTTCAGCTGTGAATTTTCTTTTCATTACATTAGCAGCGTGTCAGGACTTAACATCCAGTCAGCAGGAAGCTTTCAGATTATCCCTCTCTTGATCGTAGTTTTTAAAATGAAACAAAAGAGAAAGCTGGTAGATTTATTGTTATTCTTACAAATATTCTGATGACACAATTGCGGGTTTTTATAAAACCAAATAAACAAAGTTGGGAGGGGCTGGGGAAGAGAAAGCTGGTAGATTAACACCACTTTAGATTGGAATAAAAAATGTAAAGTATCACATTTTTTGTGCCAAAACTTGTGTGTTTAGATGATAAAATTATGAAAAATACAACTTTTTCATCAATGTAAAGATGTTGACGTGACTCATAAAGCACAGGAAGACCACTGACATCACACTTCTCTCCTCCCCTCCCTCTGTGTCTTTAAAGGAGCAACAGCAGGGGGTGCCAGATATCAGAGGGCAGATTTTCCCTGGCTAACCTTTTCAACAAACACTGCCCTTTACTTCAGGGGGATCGCTCAACAACACATTTGGAGTTTGGCATTGTTGTGCTGTAAATACGACTGGTCTGACCTGAACAAGACACACCTGTAGTTTCCTCCTCACATCTGAATTCCTTCAGATATTAGACCATACCAATAACAAAGCACACATACCACATGTTGAAAAGCAAAATTAATTAACGGCGAGGTTATGTATACTATTGACTTTGACGGCGGCGATCATTGGACATAGTAAGGGATGTTTGAGCCTCAAGGTTAGGGATTGCTGCTCCTTGTTTATTATGTCAAGCACTTAGAGAATACTGTATGTAATGAGTGGGGCAGAAATTCAGACGAGGCCTTGAAATTCCCTCAAGAGCTCACAATGATCATAAACAACAAGAAACCACTGGGAAATCACACATGAAGACTGCAGGCAAGAATTCTGTTATGTCTGTGCCGCCTTGTGTGGTAGATTCAAGCAGTAACTCACACGGATCACATGGAAGACATTCATAAAAATGGATGGAAACATCAACGCTGTGAGGACCCTGAAGTCACACAGTTCAAAGGATAAAACAGGAAGCACAGGTCCGCTCACATGAAAGCAGCCTAGCCCAGGATGTGGAAAAGAGGATTAGATCTGCGGCTCCTTCCACACAGAACGAGATGTTTTACACTTTGGTACTGGAATATAAACTCTTGGAGGTAAACTTTGGGTGACGCAGCAAACAAACTGCATTAATAAGTGTGCCTGTGTGAAAAGGGTCATCAATACATTCCTGCATAATAAATGAGTCGTCCTCTTCCTATAAATAGATAAACACATCCACTGTTTCGTCCGTTCCGTGATCACAGGGTGGACAAAATAATGGGCAGGCTGCATAAAATGATACAAGATACATCTGGAATGAAGAGGATCCTAAATACACCATCACTTAAAAAAGTAAGGGATAGATAGATAGATAGATAGATAGATAGATAGATAGATAGATAGATAGATAGATAGATAGATAGATATTTATGTGGTATGTTAAATTATTAATGTTTAATTAATTTAATTATTAGTTAAATTTCACAGACTGGATAGATAATAAATAACTGTACATATTCGATGGTATTCCTCATGTCCCGTGCAGTTTTTTCGGAAGGGGGCCTTTTCCTTGTTTTTTTTAAGGTCCCGTGCAGTTTCACGTGAAAGCACGAACGTCATACGTCATCAGGAGAATTACGCAGCTGCTCTCATACGCACACCTCTCCCATCTCCTCCAGGTAAGGAGCGGGGGAGGGTCCAACAACCTGACAGCTGCGCACTACAGGCTG
>OMNV01011900.1:0-18323 GCA_900303265.1 Brotula barbata | reverse complement strand
TTTGTGCTTGGATTCTTGTGTCAAAACACACACACAGAAAGAGGGAGGGAGGGAGGGGGAGAGAGAGAGATGGAGAGAGAAAGAGAGAGAGAGAGAGAGGGAGAGAGAGAGAGAGGGAGAGAGGGAGAGAGTCTCCTGATCAAAGCTCAGCCATATGTCTGGCGCCTGATGACGAGCATCTGAACTGACACATGATTAGTTAGAAAGCTGATTCGCTCCACACTGAATCCTGGGTGTATCTCTGTGTTTCTGTGTGTGTGTAATGGCTCTCTGCCTACAGGTAACAGAGATTTCAGTCATTTTAAACAAAAACTAAGAACATAAAATCTCGCTCATTTACTCTCTGATACAAAGCTTTCTCCATGTTTGCCTGGGGATCAGTCAAAGCAAAGGCTATTCCACGTGGCTTTTACTGGCAAGAAAGGAAATATTGTATAATACTGCTGTGGAAATGGAGCGATTACCATAGAAATCCCATAAAACAAGAAACCATAAAAGAGAACCATGCGATGCAGTTTCATTGTTCACAGTGAACACAGTGACAGGGGGAATGTATATGGCTGCTATCTTCCACCCTTACAATAATCTACTCCGACAGTTTGTTGCTGTAGTCATTGAAACCTGTGTGTGTTTGTCATACATAATAATTCAAACAACAGATTTTGTAGTCAACATGATGTAAACATATCGCATTTCATTTCAAGTAAACAAGTTGTGACGTTGTGGAGCTCTGGGTTGAATTTCTGACACCTTACGTGGATTTTGTGTAAAGTTTCCCTTTAAAGGGATACGCCACCAATTTCTCACATCAAAGTTTGTTTATTGCTTGCATGGATCAGCACGAGGGGGGAAAGAAACTTTGAAAAGGCTTTTGTGGCTTCACGAGCACTGAATAAGGTCTTGTCCCTCTGACATCACAGGAGGTACTTCCTGTTGGTGCAGAAAACTGCAAAGTTTAAAGCAAGAAAAGGGAAATAGAGCAATTTGTAGTACTTTACAATGGCACTGTTGAATCACACCGTAGTTCCATTTTCCAAAGTTGGGTCTTCAATGCATACTCCCATTTAACTTTAGCATATAATTTACAATAATAGTGCAAAAACGATAATTGCATCGTTTGGTGAAAATCTATGGAGGCCGATGCTCCTAAATATAGAAGCTCAAACCTCCACTGGCTTTGCAGAAGATTCTGTTTAGAGATGCATGTTTGTTATCAAGAGGTTGCTGGCTCAAATTCCAAGAGCACCCCTGAGTACCCTTGAGCAAAGCTACTTAACGGCTAATTGTTAGCAGTGGAGCTGTTCACGGGGCCCTCATTAAATGACTGTGGCTGTATTGGGCAGCTTCCAGACCCGACTGTGTTGATTTATGCAGCGAGTCTGAGCCGCAGGGAAAGAATGGCAGCTTTTTGTGGTTAAATCCTATATGATGATGAGTTGTGATACGTGCAGCTTTACACGTGGCGGAGCGTAGACGCTCGTGGTCTGCTGTATTTGGATACAGTTGGTTACCTTGTTTATGAATCTTTTTGAAACATTTCCTTTTAACGCTAACCTGCATTTTTGCAGCATCGTGTGCGATTCGTTTGATGACGGCTGTTTGTATCAAAAGACGTTTATACTCCTGCTGTTCAGCAGAGTGAAAGGTTGCAGGATTCCACATACCGCTCTCCTTTTTAACATCCGCTTGCCAAGAAGCCGATTACTCTGATTGGTCCGCGGGGGATCACGAGTCTTTCTCCCGGCTGCTTTTTGTCCGCCTGGGTTCGTGGCTTCAGGTTCGCCCCAGATCTCCTGCTGCACCAAGTACCTATGGTGATGAATAGTCTATACATTTCAGAGCCATACATTTCCATAATAATCACACACACTGCCTCCTAAGTAGGAGGGTTGCTACAGCTACATGTACATTCTGTCTCTCTGCTTTGTATTCGACTTGGCAGTTGCATTTCCATCAGCATCTGTTACATCTGTTACCACTTCCTGCCTCTCTCTTTCTCTCTCTTATAGAATAATGATTTTTCTCCCGTAAAATGAATATGTTGTCTTGTCCTTAGCAGCAGCGTGCGTTAACACACTCGTACTTATTATGTGTCACTGCATTTCTTACTCTTTTTCCTTTACTGTACGTGTTATTGCACTTGGTGGGGGCACTGTATGATCTCGGCATGCACCAGCGGGCATGTCACATCCCATACACACATACGGCCTCTCTCTCTCTCTCTCTCTCTCTCTCTCTCTCTTTCTCTGTCTCTCGCTCTCTGTCTCTCGCTCTCTCTCTCTCTCTGTAGCTCTTGCACTGCGAGTTTCTGGCATGCACAGGCGGAAGCGTCACTTCTGATTTGTTTCGAGAGTATGATTATGTGTGTGTGTGTGCGCGTGTGTGTTTCTTTTTAGTGTGTATGCAACCACGTGTGCGTGTATTTCTTTCTGTGTTGTGTGTCAGATATTTCAGGCATTTAGTAACCCTGTGAGAACATTGCACATTTTCCGGCCCGACTTATGCTCCCAGCCAAAACAAGTAAAGGAGAACACTGAGACACACATTTGCCTCAAAAACAACAAAATCGACATTCATTATTCACTAAAGTCATGCAATATACAGAGTGAATATGTTTTAAAAAGGGGGCAGTGGATCTGTGTCAGTGGCTGTGGTGGACATTATACACAGAAACACAAACACTGTTTCATTGAGTTTGGTTAAGTTCTTGTGTTTCAACTGGCCTTTAATTGTTGGAAATGAGGAAGAAATGAGGTTTCTGTCTTCGTCCTGGTTGGAAGCAGATAAATGTTACATTCCACAGAAGTCTTGCAGAGTCTTCAAAAATACAGGTGGTGCTCCAGATGTCCCCTTAAATCGTTACGTTACTGCCTCTGTGGTTTAATAAAGTCTCAAGATCCAGGTCCTTGCCTCTGTAGCACATTCTGGACTCAGGAAAGGTCAAATAAACTCCTTTTATTACCAAGGCCACATTTTAAAGGTTTGGGAATTAGCTAAAATAAAAAAAAACACACTACTTTTAATATCCTGTCCACTCAAAAGGAAAGCTTTTAAGAGCAGCAGCGATTCGTCTGCCCCAAGTTTGGTCTGTCAGGTGTCCTGCTCCATCTCAGGACTGACAGCTCACAAACTGCACCACGTGAATCCAAACTTAGCTTTTTGATTGATTACAATTTAATATTGTCATCACATTTAATTAGATCATAATTAATTCCATTTTTGTTAATTATTCACAATCCATTTTAATCTTTTCCTGGCACGACGTGGATTCCATGGCGTGAAAAGTGAAACTTGGCAGCTCCAGGTGCATTTTTTGCACAGCACTCCATGCTGCTAAATTCAGATTTTATGGCAGAAAGTGCATGCAGTGAATCAGTAGCTGACATTGTACGACGTCTTTCTGATAAATCTGGAGTTCTTTTATTAGCATGTGATAGCATCTCACTCCCAGTTTTTATTCTCCTCATGTCTCATCGGTGCTACAAGCAGATTCTCTGAGACCTTGAAAGTGGATGATGATGATTGGTTTTTCATTCTTTTCAGGGTCAGACACACAAAAATAGCAATAGGTCGTCTTTAAAAATTCATTTCCCGAGGAAGTAGCAGTGTTCTGGTATGACTTTTCGTTCTGTACGTTACCACGCAGTTATGCCATAATGTAAATATTTAGTCCTCCTCATTTGGGTTGATGTTGAACTTGGCAGCCTTCAGCACGGCGCCATCTGTCATCTGTCATCTGTCACGCTGGGCACCTTTGCAGTGATTCACACCGTCCGCAGGCGTCCGCACTGTAATGTACGGCTCTTTGAAACGTATAGATTCTGCAATCGTTCCCTAATTTTTGGCCGATCGGACGCCTGTCGGGTTAAACAACAATCCATCGGGCTCGTTGCTTCCTGCTACCGTGATGTGGTTCTGTGCCAGTGGCGTCAAAGGGCCGCTGGCAATCGGTGAACTTTGACTTAATGAGGATCCACCCACAATTAGTTACTTGCACTTAACCCACATGCATGCAGATACAAGAACATGCAGAGTAACTTTCCCTCGCTCTCTCCCTCTCCCTCTCTCTCTCTCTTTCACTGACACACACCCACACACTTGGCTGGCTCTCCAGGATCTATTTAACACATTCTAAGTGGGCCAGACTTGGCACAGTTTAGGAGGGAACAGTTAGAGACCCAGGGAGAGCTGTTGGATGCAAAATGACCCCTGGTAGCGCACAACATCTGGGCTCCAGCTAACTGATTAGCCACACCAGCGGTGTTAATTACTGTCCGCATTAACGCGTTAACAGGAAAAATCCAAACGTCTAGAACGGCGTCACGTGCGGGAGAGAGCGGAAAACTTACCAACTCGTGACACGAGGGCTTCTCGAATCCGGTCGCCTTTTGTGTGGTGTGGATGGGCGACGAATTAAAGAAAGTCCAACGTATTAAGTTACAGCTTTGTTGCACTTTGGCGTCGACATTAAAGAGCGCTCTGTGACGTGTTGGCCGTAAATGGCAGAACTCTGGAGACTGAAAATGATGTAAATCGTCTGCCGCGGCCTTCAAAGTCGTCCGATCTCAACCAAATTGAAGGTTTTGTCACTGCGAAGACAGTGCTACTCTATTCTGATGACTGAAGCAGCGGTTGGCACAATCCTATTTTCAGCATTTATCCTTGCAAATATGAAGGTGGTGGAGGGAGAGAGAGAGCGAGAGAAGAAAATGGAGGACACGAGGACAGGGACCGAGAACAAGATTGATTGGAAAAGGACAGAGGGGGACAGAGATGGAAACAGTGCTATGGGGGGGTGTAGGGCAGGATCAGGGAGTGATAACAGAGAGGGGTCCAGGAAAAGACCTCAGACTGGGAGGGCACAGCGACAGCGGGGCAACGAGGGCAACAAAGTGTACAGTACAAAAGGTTGTGTGGGAACGGGGGCGGAGGGGGCGGGGATCTCTCTGTTTTTTTCACTGGGTGCGATGTGTTGTTTTGTTTTGTTTTGTTTTGTTTTGTCCTTTTACACACAAACTGACAAAGTTTGAGGATCGCCTCAAATTGCCCAAACAAACAACAAATTGACTAATTGTTCCATTTAGTGGATTTCAGATTATTTCTGATGAGGAGATAATTTCTTAATTGGATTTCCAGAAATTCACAGCTAAAAAAAGTACATGAATGTGTGACCGACATGTCAGTCGATGGGTCTGTCGGTCGATCCGTCACAGAGTCGTCCGTCCGGTCAGTTTTCCTGTCGGTTGCTGCGCCGTGGTCCGGTCGGTAAATCGTCCCGAGCTCCTCCGCTCTGCCTTTTACCTGACGCTGATGGATTTAGGCGTTCAGACTTCAGTCTTATCTTTGGCATCAGCAGCGGGTCCAGTCCTGTGCCCCCCTCCCCCACCTCCTCTTCACAGACTTTATCTCATCTCTCTGTGTTGACATCAGCAGTCTGTCCTCTCCTCCCTGCCGCTCTCTGGATCCATTGAAAACCCCTCTACAGCACGGCGTGAACACACACACACGCACACACACACGCGTGAAAGCACTGATACTTATAGGCAGATACACACTTATACACCGATCTCACCTATCTCCTATCTCGGCTTTTCATCTCTCCTCTCGCGCCCCTCATCCTCCTCTTCTCTTCATCTTTTCCTCCTCCTCCTCTCTCAGTCTTTCGTCCTTGTCGTCGTGGAGACACTAAGATATGCACAGCTGAGTTATGTGTTTGTGCCTATGTGTGTGTGCGCGCGCGTGTGTCCAGATAGCAGGTTATTCCGAGATGCCGAGCAGCAGATAGTGATCTCTGCCAATCTAATAGAGCCAAAAGGTCCCAGACACGCGCAGACACACAGTAAAACCTCCATAATCCATTTAGAGAACCTACTCTCTACTTGAGGGACGTGGGAGTACAGTGGGATAAGATTTAGGAAACTCCCTTATCTGATTGTGTGTACGTATGTTTGTGTGTGTGTGTGTGTGTGTGTGTGTGTGTGTGTGTCTCCTCGAGTCTTTACGGTAACTTTGTCTCTGCTGCGTCTTGTCTGATTTCATTACATTTGATGGCCCGTCTTCTTCTTGTCCTTCTTCTCGATGAGTTGTTATCACAGCCATTCTTCCCTCTCAGTGGTGTGTGTGTCTCACTACAAAGATGTATCATATAAACTGTTTGAGAAAAGGACGAGCGAGGCTAACGGATCACTTTTCAGCTTTCTCTCTTTATGAGAAAAGCTTAAATGAACGGCCTGCCACTTGTACCGCTCCTCTCCGCCGCTGATTGATACCAGGCTATCAAGATTCTACTTTTATTCACTCCACTTGAGGGCTGAGTTTGCCGATTTAAACGCCGGTGAAATAGTTCATATTCCGTGGAAAAGTCCTCGGCTCAGCAGCATATATTTTACCTCCACCGAGGCCACGACGGCAACTCGGTTCAGCTGAGAGACGGCGAAAGAAGCTGTGCGTAAAAGCCGAACACCTTTATGGCGAGGGGGCTCCTCTCGCCTGTCCAGGTCCCCCATCGGGGAGGAACGTTTCATTAAAATTCATTAGATTGTGCCGACGCAGGAAGACTCGAGAAGATTGGTAGTCGTAGCTACGAAACGTTATTTTTAGATTGATTTTCACGGGGAAAATGATCGCTTCCGTCTTTGATCGTCAGGGGCGATCACCCTTAGCCCCTAAGCCACAACGCCCGCCCACAACAAGGATAGCGATTGGTCAACCAGTCAAATGCCACCTGTTGCATAAAAACGTCTTCCTTTTTCTGTTTTTCACACAGATGTGGCCGTATAATAGTTCTAAGTTCAGGAAACGGAAACCAACAAACCGCCCTGACACTGAACGTTCACACTGGTTTTACTAACGGAGGTTTTTGGACCATTCTTCTGTGCTGCTCTGTTTTAGCTAAATATTTCTGGAGGGATTTCTTGTTGTTGGACAAAAGTGTGAGGATAATGCATAAATCATGATGTGGATATCTTCATCTCTTCTCTGTGTTCTTTTTTTATCAAATTTGTTTCCGTAGCCGTCTGCACCACTGTTTATTTGAAGACCTCCTCGTTTTATCGCCGCTGTCCCCGAGCCAAACGACGACGTGGCTGAAAACAAAGAGTGTGATGTTTATTAAAAGAAACCAGTGTCGTGATGATAGTAAATAACACAGATCGTGAACGCCCAGGCACTTTGTTTGTTTTGATGCAATGACATCACTCAGAGATGTTTATTCGCACTGGCAACCACACAACTGGCAGAATTCATTGAGAAAACTCAGATGGACTGAAGATGAGAGAACTTCTTTTTTTTTCATATACAACAAACCCTTGTTTTGCGTCTTTTGATCCGTGCCGAATCAGCGTTCAGTGAGTGAAATGAAATGATGCTGCCGGTGCGTCTCTGCCAGTGTCTTTTTGATGTCCACCTATTTCTTTTGATGAACACACAAGTGCAGCTTTTTAAAGTCTCCATTAGGACCCATAGGCGGGATGCAGGAGGGTTAAATTGGGTCACCAAAATATGCTGGAGAAATAAAGTTGGCATTAAATGATACTGTGCTCCACCAGAGTATTGCAGAGCAATATTGGTTCAATAAAACTCCAAAGTTGGACGGTGTGTGTGTGTGCGGTGTAAAAATCAAACTCTTGAGCTTGAGCCTACAAATAAAATAAAAAGTTGGCTGCAGTTCTTGTTCTGCAGTTGCTCTATAATGTGTCATGGTGGATTTGGGAGCAATTCTTTGATAAAGCAAAAAATATTGCAGGGTGGTGGATGTAAAAATCAACAGCAGCCCCCATGAGGGACCGTCATCAAAGAGTAAACTATTGGAAAGTGGTGGGAGACACTGATGGCAATTAAAGCCCGTAAAGTGAGAGATTCAGTCATAAAACAAACAGGATAAACATTGATGATTTGGATTATTCTCTTGCAGGCTTTTTGGAGGCCTGCGAGCTGACTTTGTCATCTTTTGCAGTGGCTCATGTGTCCCACGTGGACAGCCTTAGACAGCCTTGGACCCTTAACCCGCCTACGTACGGTGTGATTGTTGATGATAAGATGATTCCGTGCACCACGTGAAGTTAAGGGTAAATAAAAACAACAAAAAGTATGGCAGCCGCTCTACACTTTAAATGAACAAAGCTCAAAACGATCATCATCAGGAAAACAAGACAGAATGAATCCAAGTTCGGGCTCACAGCAGGAAGTTGCAGCTTGAAACGTGCATCATAATTGGAATAAGTTGCTCAGCGATGACTTTTTACAGTGTGTGAACCTCGTTCTGCTGAATGGTCAAACACATCGACGTGCGTGTGTTTTACTACACAGTCAACATCTTCAGTCGGCACCTTTCACCTTCACCTCAAACCCAACCTCTTTCCATCAACCCCCTTTGTCTCTCGCCCCTCTACCCCTCTCTCTCTCTCTCCCTACGATACAATGCGTCATTTCACTGCCAGCTCAGCTCTCTCTGCTGTTTTTTTTTTTTTTTTTGCTTCCCGCTCAGTTTGCATCGTCATCCATTTTCTACTTTTCTTCCCTATCATACTTATGAAGTCTCCACTCCGACCTCAAGTGGGCCTTAAAAGGCCGAGCTGACCAGGAAGGTGAGAGATCACTCCTGCTGTCGTCTTTCCAGGAAACCGCACGCAGGACAGAGAGACAAATGAGATGAGGGGGGAATTTAAATCGTTTTAAAGGTGAAGTCCGGCACAGAGCAGAATTTATTAAAGATAACTTAGCTCAACCGCAAGTCCCTCCCCTGCGCTGCCCTTCCTGTGCCCATTACTTCCTATAAAAACGTATTCATCAGTCGGAGCCTTCCACAGTCTTCTCCTGCACATTCCCTGAAGTCATAAACCTCAATTGTTTTCATATTAAAAATTGTGTTGCGACGGATTTATTGCGATCTTTATAAATTTGATGTTTTATGGAACTTAGTTCAGCGTTCACAGAAAACAATGTTACAGTGTTATGGCACCATAATCTCCCATTTTTATTTAGCAAAGGCATCGAGATTCAAAAGCGTTTCGAATAAACTAAACGGCTTTAACGATGGCGAAATGGGACGTCTGGACGTCCGATGTAGAAGGCGGCACTTTGGGCTCAGACGCTACGATAAAATTGTTACATTGTGTTGAACCTTTTGTTGGTATTACTCAGTACTATCTAATGTGTCAAAGGAGGCGGGACTGATACTATTTCATACTTCCAGACGTAATATGTACTAAAAGATAAACAATATTTTGGATAAAGGAGACTACTAGTATTTCTCCCTGCAGTGATGTGTCAGAACAGCATAGCAACAAAAGGAACAGAGTCACAGTGGATTAGAACCATTCTTCCTGTCGTGATGCTGGATTATTGTCTGGAAATAATGATGTCATTCTTGTTTCTGATGGAATAATGCATATCGCCGATCAAGAAGTTCCAAACGGAAGAACTCCATCAGTTAATGTGTGGTGGATGTTAGCGTTAGCCTTGACATGCTGCGTTACTTAAATAAATATGATTAGGTCAGAGACAAATATAGACGGAATGCGGTCACGTCGGAGGACTGTGCCGTCCCTTCCCTGTAGCTCGGCGGTGCTGTACTGTAACCGTGTCTGCCGAGACGGGCCGTACTTCCAAATTAAAATCAACGACGGCGAGTTTACACAGACTTAGCTTTCACATGCACAGCAAGTTGTCAGCACCGATGACAAGCGCAGCAGCCTGCAGCGTAATCCATTCACATATAGCCCAAATAAAAATGTGAACCAGAATGCATTTTGACATGGTGTGATTCTCCGGCTAATCCAGCTGGACGCTCCTGGGAAGAGCGATCGACCGGCTCGACTCACTGAGCGCGATGTAAGTGTCTCTTCTGCTGTTCTTAAGATTCAGAAGTAAATTAGGAGCTGTGTTCTATTGAACTTGTAATTTTAGCAAGAGACATCTGGGGTGGGACAGCTGTGTCATTTCCACAGCATAAGCACAACATTTGTCTTCTAGCAGTAGTTCTTCATCCTTGAAGTATTCATTGTAAAAAGACGTGGACCATGTCCCAGAATGATATCCATCACGTCACACCACTTAAAGCTACATCTGTCACAGACACGTACTCGATGTGATCGCCATTATTGATATTGTTTACCCTCTTCGTCTGTAATCTCATATGGTGTTTAGTCCAATCGGAGAGAAATGGTCCTGACAATTTAACATTAAACATGAATTTGATGATATAGATAGATAGATAGATAGATAGATAGATAGATAGATAGATAGATAGATAGATGGTAAATGAGAAAATAATTAACACCTTTATTATGTTGATGTAAACCGCCAAAATTCTTATTTTTTTAATTTATACAATCATACAACTGCACATCAGAAAATTGGGCACTTTATTCATAATCCCGTTTCCAAAAGTAGACCACGTAAATTTTAAGAGTAAAAAGCTCAATTTTTTCCAATTTTATCTGTGGGAATTGAATGCAGCACGAGCGACAGTCATGCTGAAGGACTGAAAAGATGCTTTGGCCAAAGGTCAAACTCATCATCAGATTCAGACAAATCCATTTAGGCGACGTTTTACTTTCAGCTTCCACAACGGATTAAAGCGCGACCTGAATTTAAATTTGATCGGGGACAAAAAAAAAAAGAAAAAAAAAGGAATTCGTCCAGAAAACTTCAAAGAAATCGCCTGACACGCCACCGAGTGTGTAAGCCTGCATGTGAAAACACTGACGTGCCTCGGCCCACTCTAATGCACTTCAACATTTCCCTAATCCTGCCGTAACTTTGATGAGGCGTGTTCTAATTCGCGCTAAAAATACGAACACGCTTTTATATTCCACATGTATGTTTGCGCTTAATCTCTTTTTAAATTATTTAATTTAAAAAAAAAAAAAAATCTCACATGCACACTCACTGGCCTTGTGGCTCAAAGGATGGGGGAAAAAAAACTGTCAAACTGTTACATACACAGTATTAACTAACACAACACACACACACACACACACACACACACACACACACACAGACACACACAGCTTTTCTAATTCTGTATTTCTGGTTTTGCATTTATGATGAAGTGCCTGAGGACGTACATGTGCAGATTAATGGTCCTTCCTTGTGAACAGCTTACAGTAGTCCAAATGCCTGCATTCAGATATGATTTTAATTGAAAACGTGCGCGTATCTCACCAGAGACAGAATAACGACACGTTTTTTACGGCCCCGTATATTTTCCACCGCTAAGTATTTATCCCTGTTTGGCGTTGCAGCTCTATGTTTAGCGCCTCTCTGTATTAATTGACGAGAAATCCGTGCCATTGGGGCGTGAGTGGAGTCCGTGCCTTGCTCTGGTGCCCTGACCTCTCTCTGACCTGCCGGCCTTCAAACTTGTCTGATCCGCCTTCCTCTTGGTTTTTCTTTTACGTAGTGATGTCATAATGCTGCTGTTGAAACCTCTGTGTGAGTCAGGGGAAGCCCTGATGAATACACACGCAGCCTGGGCTTTCAGAGGAGAAACGCAGTGAAGGACACACCACACACATCCTAATACACACACACACACACACACACACACACACACACACACACACAGCCATGCATTTCCTGGCTAACTGTTTTGTCCACGCACACAAAAATTCCAATATAACATTTGAACACATTTGCCTATAGCATGACAATGATAAAAACTGAATATATTAGATATTATAATAGATACTGTATGTTAATAATATGTAGATTCTACATTCAGTGTGTGTTGGCAGACAGAGACTCAGTCTGCCAACACACACACACACATATACATAAGTAATTACAGTATATATAGCACATGGTCACTGATAACATTGCACACATTTGTTGGCATATTCATAAAGACACACACACACACGCACACACAAACGCACACACACAGAGAGTTTCATTTCACTTCACACACTCGTGCGCTGAGTGATATTTCATTCATAATAGGAAGCCAGCGCTCTTATTAAAGCGCCGCTCCTCTTAACTTGCACAGATAAGACGCTGCTTTATTAAATCTCCTTCTATTCAAGCTGCCATTGATTCACTTTTCGAAGGCATTTCAAGCAAAAAAAAAAAAAAAATCTATTTCCCATCCGCACACAGCGCCTTAGTCCACACAGCTTAGAGCGACTTTGACTCCTCAAGTGCTGCTTTTTAATTGATTGTCCAGCACTTACCTAATTTCTGAGGCTTTTGGCTAAATTTGTAGAGAGTGTAAGAGTTGGACCTTTAAGGTTTCACACCTGGAAACGTAACGCAGTCATGAAAAGTCTATATTTCATTCGAAAACCTGGTCATCCAGCTGTCTTTCACCTGTCTCTCTCTGTGGCTGATCACAGTGACGGTGCTGTTTAAAGAGGTCAGTTTTGCCAAATTTAAGCGAGAATCCTGTCATATTGATGATGAAGTAAATCTGACATAATTCTCACTGAGCTTCTGTCTCACTGACTTCTGTCTTGCCTGACATTTGTATTTCTTCGTTTCAAGCCAGTCTGACGAGGAGGCGTACTGCCACCGCTTCCACCGGTTACCTAGGTGATGGAGTGACAAAAAAAACGTTGAAAAGTGGAAGAGAACCTGACAGCACTGACTGATTACCAGGAGAGTCTCACCACAGACCTGGTTAGGGATTTACAGCAACAATGCAGTGCTGCAACTTGAATAAAAAAATATCAGCATACTGGGACCACCGCCTCCTCTTCCAAGAGGTCTTGGACCATTTCTTTAGGTTTATACCAGAGCGCCATTGTTGCTTCCACACACGTCCAACAAACCACACAAAGGGAGTAAACGCGCCAGGTTTGGAACCAAACAGACTCTACAGACTTTGAAGACCACTAAGGAGATATGAGAGAGACTCGGAAACCTGATTTCACTGATTCAGGGCACTTTCAACTCAAAGGATTTCATACATTCTATCAGCGATTACAAATTCATTAAATCATTCTATCATCTCTTTTTTGACTCATGCATCCAGTATTAATCAAAGAAATCCATCTGAGAGATCATCATCCACCCTGTTGCTTTCAGTGTCAGAGGCATTTGGCGTTGATTGCATTTCATCGGGATATGTAGGAGTAAGAGAGAGAGCGAGAGAGAGAGGAGGCCGGCGGGGGGTCAGGTGATCTGGCTTATGGAGATCTGGGACTTACCTATACCCAGCTACATCCCAGCTACTTTTGGAGGATGTTCACGCTCTCGTTTAACTTCTCCAGAAAACCTTGCAAACTCTTACAACTAAACAGGCATTGCTCATCAGCGAAGTAGCAGGATTTTGGATGTGGACTGACAGATTGTCATCCTGACCATGTGACGCTGCTGAACTGGACCTCTGCGTGCTGTAATTTAAAGAAGGGTATTGTCGACGTAGAGTAGGACAAATCATTCAAAGGACTGAACTCTTTCACTTAAAGTGACTCAATTACCACTTTTTTTATCTGTATGTAAAGGGTTAAATAGCTGTCATACATACAGTCTTACATAAGTAGAGACACACACACACACACACACACACACACACACACACACCTCCCAGTGTTCTCTTAGGTGCCAAATGATTCTCCCACTTGTTCCTCCTTCGTAGCTGAGCAGGGATTTCTCTCCAGCTCCCCCAACAACTCTTCTAAAGGTTTCCTCTCTTTCTCAAATGTCTCCTCCTCCGTGCCAGCAATCCCTCCACGCATACCTCCATCCAGCCTCCGATCCACTTGTGCAGTGTTGTCCTCCCTCCTCCTCCTCGCTCTTCATCTTTTTTTCCGTTTACCTGCCATCATTTTTCTCTCCTTTCTGCTCTGCTGTTCTTTTACCTTTTTTTCTCTCATTACTAGCTGTAATCCCTTCATCTCAGTCTGTTCCTGTGTCTTCATCTCTTCCTCCCTCACCCCGGTTCGATCCATCCCCTGTGTTAGTCTGTCTAATCCTCCTTTTCTTTTGAAGCCCCCCTCTGTGGATTCATGGCCTGTCATTACGTAAAACGTTCTGTCTTTTGACCAAAGCGATGTTCACAACCTTTGTCCCCACATAAAGGCCAGTTCGGCTCCCTTTAAACACCGATCACAGACTAAAGCTCTGCAAATTGTCCTGTCCCGGTCTGTCCGATTCTTGACACATCAGCAGCATAGCGCCTGCTATCATTCACCAGCAGCATTAGAGGACATCAACGGGGGAACAAAACCATTTTTGACCAAATCCAATTATCTTGCACGTGATTTCATCATGCAAAGTTTCTGCTTCCTTGTTATCCTGCTGCAGGTTTAACCTTGACACTCCCGACAGTGATTCTACTTCACTCTGGTTTGCATGCAGATTACATTACAAGGCTCGGATTGATTTCTGTGCGCTCTGCGAATACGCGGAAATACTTTGTAGCGAGGCAACGTTTTCATTATTGTTCTGATTATTGTTATTTCATGTCTCGATGTTTAATTCTTACTGTGTTCATGATTGTTTTTTATCTTGCCACAGCTAGAAATTGACAGCATGATAAAGCAATGTAATCAAACAGGAAGACAATCGCTGTCATTTTCTTAAGAACTAATAGAATAATACAGCAATATGGAATGTTTTATTCTAACCAAATTAAGCTTGAGGCCTTTTGTGTGATGGAGGACAGGAAAGCTTAGAGGAAGAAACGCAGTGATAACGCATCGTTCATCCTGTATGATGACCCACAAAGAGTCAGTTAGCTTCACATATTTACATACGATAGCTATCTTTAGACAGACAGACAGACAGACAGACAGACAGACAGACAGGCGTCTCTGTAGCTAATGGATGATGATCGTATCGTCATGGCATTCAATCGGTTTTTTTTTTCTTGTTAGTGTTCTCATGTGTTTCCTTATGTTACTATGCATTGTTTTGTTATCTTACTGAGAACATTTAAGTAAAATATATCTATTAATATGTCTTATTTGTTGTCTTGTGCATAGGTAATGAAAAAGGAACAGAAAGTATTTGGATTACATAGATTTAATATTGGATTAGGTAAACTTTACATTTTTTAATGAGTAGAAAGTAGCTCTACTGCAACACAAGTAACCCTCCATTATCATTATTATCTATTGTCTATTATTACTATTATTGTTGTTGTTGTTGTTGTTATTATTATTACTTTAAGGAAAATGACTGAAGTGGTGAAAAAAAACAAGGGTGCCACACTTCCAGGTTCCATTTTCCCGTTTACAGCCCAATCAGTGATGTTCAAGCAAGTGTTTGAACATCACATGTGAATGGAAACACAGCTGCTCCGCCATCACTAACGAGGAAAAGCAACATGCTAGGAAGTTTCCAGAGAGCGGCGGAGCAGCAGTCAGCTGTCCTGTATGCGTCAGCGTGGAAATTAAAGGAGTTTAACTGAAACGCATCATCGCACTTCAACCCATTTCCTGTACAATTTTCGCCCGTTAGAACAGTCAGAATTGAACAGAATTCTCTGCTGGAGTCAGACCGAACGTTGCAAGAAAGCAATATTTCCAGAACGTCGACAGATAAAAGGCAAAAAGCAAGAAAGGAAGAACACTGAAGCTATAGGAGATGTCTGTCTGTCTCCATTTCTGTGACTAATTCTCTCCTGATCTCTCATTCCCTCGCTCGTTTAGAAAAGACCTGTTTGCTCCCGTCTCTCTCACACACACCCACACTGCTACCACAGCATACACTGCACACAAAACGCTGCAAACACCCACACTGCTGCAACACACACACACACACACACACACACACACACACATGCACACGCACACACAACGAAAAGACGGAATCGCCCAGAGTGTTTGCAGCCCACACTGTGTTTCCTGTGTGTGGACAGACCTACACACACACACACACACACACACACACACGCACATCCACGGTGATCTGAGACAGAGAGGAAAAAATGTATTTTCTCTTTTGATCCAAAGCCGTTTGATTTTTCTCTGCCTCGCTTGCATGGCCACTTAGCAGCTGTACACTTGTGTAAGCATCCCGAGTCATTTACGTGTTCCTCATCTATATTCCCCCAAGTTATGGAGCCCTAAATATTTTCAGCGTCGGGCCCCCAGACGCACACTTGAGGCGATTCTCCCAGAGGAAGGTTTTTGTCTGAAATGTAGATGAAGATAGGATGAGCGATGGGCCTGTAATTACACGCCGTGCGTTCCTTGGCTCGTCGCCAGGCTCCGGTTAAGGTCTCATTCATTTTCAACTGTTTGTCTGACTGTTGGTAACTTATAGTGCAGGACACACTGATCCCTGCAGTAATCTGGGTAATTTTCACAGCATTCTGAGAGATAATTTGGACTAAACCATCCGTAACCTTGTGGGACTTTGCGCAGATAATGAAAACCAAATGACAGGAATGAGATTTTACCTGCCACTTTTCACTGTCTGTCATGATGAGCTGTAGGATTTTAGAGCCGATTTGGATATTCTAACATACAGTAAGTGCCGATCAATGAAGTTTTCCGTCCTGAATCGTCAGCAGAGCAGTTTGCTCGCCTTTGTTTTAAGTCATAAATGCTCCTTCAGATGATGGCGTCCATAAGATGTGTTACAATAAACTCAAACGAGAGTACGGAGCCGTAATCTACGATGAGGTAAAGCGATCCGGACTCTATTGGATTATGTTCGTGAGTTGATAAAGTTCACAAACTCATCTATCCCCTGTATGCTGGATTTCCTTGAGACTCTTCGAATGAAATTTGAAACATTCCGTTTGTCGTTTCAGGAAATGTCATCAGTCGTGTTTGTTAGCGATGCATGGATTCGGAGACATTTTTCGCTTTGCCAGGAAAAAGGTTTGGAGGGAACACGCAGGAGATGAGATTTCTAAGACGCCTTTGCTTAATCCGCTTTGCAATTACACATGAAAGCAAGCAATTGATGCTCTAATAACTCATCTGTTTCTCTCTCTATTTACATATTTTTCCTTTTCTTTTGCCACTTCTCTGTAGAAAACCCATCTCAGGCTCCGCTTTTCACATTAACCCCCCCCCCAACCGGTGCCCTCTCTTCCTCCCTGACTCTCTCTCTCTCTCTCTCCGTTTCTCCCCGGATCTCCTTCCCCCTCGTTCTAATTCCCACACTGTCTCGACCTTTTCTCCTAAATGAATCCATTTATGTAACGGTAGAATTGTGATGCGACAGACAGCCTTGCTGCTGAATTTAAATAACACGATCAAACTGCACAGCTTTTCATTCTGTTTTTGTCTGTGTGTGTGTGTCCCCAGTAAAAAGTTTTCCTGGATTGGAGCCAACTGTTTTCAGTGTGTGTTTTTGCATGTTGATATGTCTTTAATCATACTGACCCGAGGCAAACTTTTCATCTCCAGAGTTCTAATAGTAGATTAATAGATTTTGCTCAGCATAGCAGTACAAACAAAGCCTCCAGCAACACATTTGACGGTCTGAATATTCATCCAAACCTCTTAGAGATGGAGGTAGGAAACGCCAACGGCGAGATTCTGTGACATTAAACAATGATTTATCCTCACAAATCAAGAAATCAATTTGCTGAATGCATTAACGACTGAAAAATGACATCCAGACTTTAGACATCTTGTAGCTCATGAACTCCTGCCCCTGTTGCCTACTGGAATATTCTGCCTTTCATCTGATGATTTCATGTCTTGTTCATATTTCCATTCCACATCTACAAGGGAAACCACTCAGTTGGCGCCGACATCCCCGCATTCTACGTCTGACCCGTGACAAAGTCTGAACCCTCAAGTTTTTTTTTATTCAGTGGTAATTTTTCTCATATTTTACTCTGTGAGTGTGAGCACACAAGGTTAGACAGAAAGTACACACACAAACAAATACACACACACACACACACACACACACACAAAAAGCTTAACCGGAACTTGAATGATCAGAGGCTTCAGAACTATCACTTACAACAAGCATGTGGACAAACAAACCAACGCCGGCTTTTTTTACAGAATGGAACAGGAAAGGATGCGATCAGAGATGCATCGCTGCTTTATCTGTCAGGTTTTGGTGAACATAAATCTTTTTTTTTTTTTTTACATCGCATGAATGCATAAAATCCCCGTGCACGGCCAATGAAGTGAGCTGACCTGGAGTGAAGGGGAAAGGACAGTAAAACAGTGAGGACGGTTAAGCCAGAATGAAACTGTCATTAAGTGGGTGAGTGAGTGTAACAAGGAGAGAGAAAGAGAGCGAGAGAGGGGGAGAGCTAGAGAAGGTGTGTGCGAGGACACGTGTCAGCCTGAAACCCATTTGGTTCTTGGCAGAGAGATTCTTAAATCAAAGTCCCCCTCTGTCCCTTCCAGGACCTTGTCATAAAAAGTAACGATTGATATACTCAACCGGCCGCCTCC
>OMNV01011893.1:23558-53264 GCA_900303265.1 Brotula barbata | reverse complement strand
CCCTGACCAAGACAAAGGTAGAAGATCTGGAGTTGGTCCCCGGGCGCTGTTGTGTGTGTGTTTGCATGTGCATGTGTTGGCAGCCCACTGCTCCTCATTGAGGATGGGTAAAATGCAGAGAATGAATTTCCCCAAGGGGATCAATAAAGTATGTTTCTTCTTCTTCTTCTTCTTCTTCTTCAATTTCAGATTGATGAAATGTTTACCACCGGTACAATTCAAAGACATTTAATAAAATCTCTCTGATTTAGATGTAGGATATGGAGAATTTATGTCACATATCACTCATGCCAAACTATGCTGAAGCCTAAAACCACATTTTTCCCTCCTAGTGACGTCTTTATGTTCAGCCGTCTGGCCACAGTCCTCCAGGAGCTCTCTGGAGAGGAGGGCCCAGATGGAGACTCACAGGTGAGAGAACGACACACAAATGCTCCACCACCCCGCCCCCTCAACAATATATACAATTATTAAGCACAAATATTCAAAATATGATAGTGATTGCAGGTAATGATTCCTGCTTATAAGTAACTTGAATGTTATGAGTTACCGGAGTTACTGAAAGTTTGAGTGTGTTCAGGACCAAATACTCACAAGTACATTTTTATGAAAATGGCTTAGATAAGTGGTTCTAATGGAACAGTTTTATTAACTACTGTATGAAATTGAAATCTTTGTCAAGCTATAAATGAAGCTGGTCTTCGTCATTCCTTGAAGGTAAACACGAAGGCTGCAGTCAGCACAGACACACCCTACATTTTACTTGACTTGTTTTTGTTACCCGGCCACATATTTCTTGAACAGGACATCCTGGTGCCTCAGGTACCTGCCAGTGAGGCTCAGGACACAGCAGAGTCTGTGGAGGCCATGGTGTCCGAGGAGGACAGGGAGAGGCTGGCACACATGGAGCAGCTCGTGGTCCAGCTGAAGGAGCTCATTCGAGATAAAGACACCCAACTGGTCCAAAGGGACACCGAGCTGGCTAATAGGGATGTCCAGCTTAAAGTAAATACCCTTTTTGCTGATTTGATCACAATTTATGTCCCAAAGTCTATTCTTTTATGATCATGTATTTTATGACTGAGCATAAAATTTACATGCTGTTTTTCATTTCCGCAGAATGAAAGAGAAGCAGCTGAGGCTCGCTTCACCAAACTCAAACTGCAGGCCAAAGCCAAGATGGCCTCACTCAATAAACAGATAAGTGATTTGAAAGGACAAGATGGAGCAATGGTAAGTTTGGATGCGGTTTTATGTGCAATAGCATTATTTCACTCATCTAGTAGTTTGCTTTCACCGAAATGATTGTGCACAGAATGATGTATCAGCTGTTAAACATAAATTATGGTGAAGCCGCTTCAGTTTTTGTCTGATATGGTCATCTGTTTTGTCCGTGGCAGAGCCCAGATAGCTCCTTTACGGGAGCTGGAACTGCAGCAGAGGAAGAGCTCCAAGAACTTAAAAACAAATTGAGTGAAGAGGAGGCCAACAGCAGAGAGCTTCAAGAGCAGCTCCACACCACAAGTCAGCTCCTCCAAGAGAAGGAAAGTCTGCATGCTGAACAGGTGACATATAGATGTTTCACACTTACATTACACATTGGCAAGCTCTGTTTACTAAAGATGACTTTGACACAGATGATGCTCTGTCTGAATGAATAGTTGTGGGGTTTTTTGTCCTCAGGTGCGTGTGTTGCAGGCAGTGGTCTGTGAGAAGGATGTGCGTTTTCAGGAACAGATCCAGAAACACGAAGAAGAGTTGCTGAAGATCACAGCACAGTCACAGAATGATCCTGAACTTCAGCAGGTACGATTTTCACAAGTTCTCAGATGAATCACTCATTTATTTGTAGTGTATTCATTGAAATTGACCGATTAGTGTATCCAGCTCTCACCGTAAACTTTTGTCTCTTTTTGTCTGTTTATCCCTCCTCAGGCACTACATGCAGCCCAGCAGCGGTGTGAAGAGATGGAGGAAGCCTTGAAGTCTCGGTCCCAAGTTCTGGAAATGCTGCAGGAGGAAGTCAGCAGTGCCGACCAGCAGAAACAGGTGTAGATCCCACCCAATTACATTCAATGTGTACAGTTGTGTAAATGAAATGTTCTGTTGCGCGTAAGCCCAGATACTTATGCACTCTTGTCTGTTCCTGTAGACATGCACCTCTTCATGATGGCGGGTCATTAAAATGGACTGTTTGATTATTGGATTCATTCAACTCACATCCACTCAAACTCTCTCCCTCTTTCTGTTCAGATCCTAACTGCCCAGTTCAGACAGATGGAACAGGAGCTGGCTGACATTGTAAAGCAGAGGGAAGAAGAAAGGCAGCAGTGGGTACAACAGGCCACCAGGGCAGACGCAGAATTTGCTGTCCTCCGAACCAGACATGAGGCCTTGGAAAAAGAAAGAACAGAGTGGGATAGCCAGGAGGTGGAGCTGGCCTCTCTTAGAGAATTACATCACACTAGTAAGGGGGCTATAGAGAATGAGAAAATGGAAGTTGCCAGATTGCAGACAGAATTGGCTGCGATGAAAGAAGCTGAGCTTGCAACCATCCAGGCGTGCCACGATGCCTCAGAGAGAGACAGGGCTGAAATTGCTCGTCTCGAAAGAGAACTTGCATCTAAGCTGGAGGGTGAGTGTGTGGCTCTACATACCAGCCAGGAAGCCTTAGAGAGGGAGAAGACTGAAGCTGATAAACTGGAGAGAGAGCTGGCCTGCCTCAGGGTGGTGCAGGGAGAAAATGAGCAGAAAGGAGAGATCCTGGCAGAAGTGTGGCAGCATCTGCATTCCCTGGCTGTAGGTGATGTGCATCCAGCAGGGGAAAGCCTCATCCCTGCTGACCTCTCCATGTTTATGAGCACTATGCAGTCCATTGAGGACCAACTGATGAGGCTGAAAAATGAACGAAGTGAGACTGAAGAATGCCTTGCCCAGGTCAACCACACGATGGAAGCCCTTCAGGGTAACCACACTTATCTGGATGTAGATGTTTTGTTATGTCATTTGTGGTTTTTAAGGGTTTCAAGGGTTTTTTTCTCAGTGTATTTCAAGAGATTTTAATGAGAATCTCTGATTTTTAGAACAACTCGACAGAAGATCCTTGGAGAAGGACGAGGCAGTTGCTAAAATACAAGAGCTGGAGCAGCAAGTTGAAAAGGTCAGTATTGAGTAGTGAAACCAGTTTTACAAATCGTTAGGAGTTTAAAAGTAATTATAAGTTCTCTCTGAACAGCCAAAATGACAGATTACTGCTGCAGTCATAATTAGTTCCACTTATGTTCTCCCTGTATAACATTAAAATGAGTATTACACAACAAATTTCAAGGGCCAAAATGACAATCTTCATAAAAGAAATAATGAACTAATAACAAGTTCACAAAATTGGCATCCTCTTTATTTGTCATTTTTTGTTTTTATTCCAGATGTCGGTAGAATCAATGGTTCAGCCTGTGACCGAACCATCAGCGCAGGATACTGAAACTGAAAAAGGTACAAGGTTGATTTGTTGAAATGCTATATGTACTGTGCAGTAGCAAAGAAACATGCATTCATTTAGTGTGTGTGCTTTACACAGTTTAAGTGCTTGTCTTTTTCCAAATATCAAGCCAACCTCTTTGAACTTTTGATGTATTCCATCAGCAGTTTGCTCCCTCTGCTGGTCTGTTTCGTTTGAGGAATTGTGTAGTCAGTTTTCACAGCTTTACAGCATATCTTATTCATTGTTGTGTGATTCATGGAGGTTGCCGTCTGTGTCTTTGTAAAAACCTCCCATTGCTTGCTTTGGTTTCTAATTATTTTTGTCTCTGCTGATTTCCCCAGCACATATACTGGCATTGGAGCAGCAGCTATTAGAAAAAGACAATGAGCTGGTTGCATTGCAGGAGCGCTTCTTGCTGGCTATGGAATCCAGAAGCAGTGGGGTTACATCTGATGAAAACCATAAGCAGGAGAAGGATGTAAGCGTGCCCCCCCATGATACTTCTGCAGCCCTCCCTGACCTCTCGGAGGATACACAAGAAGAAGATACCACATTGGTTGCAGAAGACACCTCTGTTCTCTCTGTCTCTGTTGATAATGCGAGTAGTCCAGAGTTTATTGGACTCCAGTCTGAGTCCCCTGTAGAATCTAAGGGAACCTCTTCAGATGAGATGGTGGCAAGTAGTGATTCAGAGGTAGCCCATAGCAGTTGGACCCTACTGGAAGCTGTGAATCAGGATGGAGGCCAGGACTGGCCATCCGTTCTGCAGGACTTTGGCCAGTTGCAGTTGCAGTCCTGGGAGGAAACTAGCATGGAACGAGAAACCTCCACAGTTCAAGTTGAGTCCTCCTCTGTTATCATCCGAGAGACAGTACAGGTCCATCTAACCCAGCAGGGCTCTTCCTCCACGGATACCGACTTGTCTTCTGGTCAGGCATTTGCTCAGGTCCTAGCGGAGGAACTCCAGAAGAGATACAGTGAGCTTATGGCTGAGCTCCAGAGGCTCAGAGATGCAGCAGAAGAGTCGCAGGAGAGTATGCAGCACCTGGAAGAAGAAACACGTTGCCTCACTGCTGCCAAGGAAGAGGCAGAGTCCAGGACCTTAAGTGTTGCAGAAGAGCTGAGGTCAGCCAGAGAGGAGATAGACAGACTTTCCCAGCAAAGTAACTTAGTGATGGAGAAGCACCGCGTTGAGATGCACCTTCTAGATGAACAGATAGACATTTTCAACACTGAAAGTGAAGTCAAAAACCAGAAGATCCAGGCCCTACAGACAGATTTGGAAATGGCCCATCAAGCTCTTTCTGAGCAGGAAGGTCAGACAAGGATGCTGAGTGCTCAGCTTGAGGACAGAGAGCTCCTCTCCTCTGAGCTTGAAAAGAAGCTCCAAGATATGGAGAATAGCATGCTGGAGTACTCCCAGACTTCAGACCTAAACAGTTCCTCCTTGTCAATCAAGGACTCTGAAATCAGTGAACTGCAGCTCTGTCTTGCACAGAAAGAGAAAGAAATGATGGAGCTTAATGACAGTATGTCTGCTAAACTTCTCCAAGTAGAAGAAAATAAGTTGCTGATGACCAGCGAGGTGACTAAATTAAAGGAGCAGGTACTGCAACTTGAGAAAGTTAGAGATGATAAACCAAAAGAAAATACTGAAGACCCAACTGGTGGTGTCGGAGATGACGAAGTTGCTAGTTTACGAAAGGATAAGAATAGTCTGGAAACCCAGCTGACAAACATGAGGAAGAAGTTGCAGGCTGCACTCGTGCAACGCAAGGAGCTCATGAAAAAGGTGGCTGACTTTGAGGCTGAAGCAATGAAATGGAAAGGGCAAGAGGACACAGCAACAGGAAAAATGTCCATAGATATTACAGAGATAGAAAAAAACAAAGCACAGGAAATTCATGAAATGGAAGCTACTCTAAAGGAAGTAAAGGAAGCTTTGCGGTGCAAAGAAGAGGCAGTTGAGACTCTCAAGCAGAAAATTACCCAACAGGATCAGATTCTTTCTGAGACTCTTGCACTGAATAGAAAATTAAGTGAAGAGGCAGAAATGTCCCACCAAGTTGACATTTCTGCTGAAACTACTGACATCCAATCTAAAGTGGCCTACCTTGAGACAGAGTGTGAAACGCTTCAGAAGAGACTTCTGGAGGCACAAGAAGCTCGTAAAGAAACTAATCGGAAATCAAAAGAAAAAGACAGACATCACCGAGAACAACTCAAGCAGCAGAAAGATGATTATAGTGAGCTTTTGGAGCGTTTTGAAATACAGAGTGGTGAGCAGGAAGTTCTCCTTAATAAACTGAAGGACTTTGCAAAGTTGCAGGAGCACAACAAAGTGAGCACCGAGACTGAAGAATCATCTAACACGACAAAAAATCTGGAAGAGAATTTAGTGAAGCCAACAGCAAGTGACTGGGTCCAAGAGGACTGGGTGGATTTTGCTACATCTGAAGCTGATGTGTCACAGCCACAATGTAGTGACCCCATTCAGGGTCCAGCTGAGCGATCAGAGGTCCTTTCTGCACAAATGGTGACATCTCTGAATGCTCTGAAAGAAGAGCTTCAAACTGTGCGTACAGCTCACACAGAGGTAGAGAAACAACTGCAGGAATCCCAGACAAGTCTGTCGCAAAAGGAGACTGAGTTAATGGACTTGGGAAAGGAGCTTCAAGTCTTAAGAGAAAAAGAAAAGAAGATTGATGAACTTTCAGAAGAAATGGATGCTCTTAGAGAAAAGTATCTCCAAGCAAAGTCTAATGCGGAAACCCTGAAAGCAGAGATGGAAGCAGCAACCAAAGCCGCAGTTGCAGATTCTGAATCCTGCGTCGTGACTCTACAGGCTGAGGTGGCGGACTTCAAGGAGTTTCTCAACAACAAGAACCATGAGATTATGGAGCTAAGTCAGCAGCTTCGTGAGCAGAGCTGTCTTATATCGTCCATGCAGGACACTGTGTCTGAGAAAGATCAGCTAATATTTACCTTACAGGATGAACTGAAGACTGAGCAAGAGAAGACGCAGAGATTAGAGGTTGAGGTGCCACAAAAACAGGAGGAAGAAAACAACAGCGAGGCAAAGATCCAGCAGCTGCAACGGAAGCTTCAAGCTGCCCTGATTTCTCGCAAAGAGGTCCTCAAAGATAACAAAACCCTGAAGGAGCAACTGGTTTCCAATGAGAAGCTCCTTGCAGAGTTACAGGAGAAGATGGCGTCAACAGCAGATGAGCTGGAGAAACTAAGGGCAGAAAGAGTAAGACTAATTGATGAGGTTGACAGGACTTTGCTGGAGAATCAAAGCCTGGGATCATCCTGTGAGAGCCTTAAGCTGGCAATGGAAGGCATACTGAGCGAGAAAGAGGCCTGCAAGAGAGAGACTGAGTTCGCCAAAGAAGAGGTGACCAGGGCAGGTAAAGAATGGGAGGAAAAGGTTCAAAGCATGAAGGACGAGTATGAAACTCTGCTGAAGTCCTATGAAAACGTGAGCGACGAGGCCGAGCGTGTGAGACGCGTCCTTGAAGCTGCCAGGCAAGAAAGAAAGGATCTTGCAAACAGAGTAAGGACGCATGAGGCTGCTAGACAGGAAGCGGAAAGACAATTAAAGGAAGCACAGAAGGAAGTGGATACAGTCAAAGACAAAATGAGAAAGTTTGCCAAAACAAAGCAACAAAAAATAATGGAACTCGAGGAGGAGAATGAGAGCCTCAGGGAGATGCAGGAAAAGACTGTTGTAAAACGTGAGGACAAGGCTTGCAGAGGTGAGCTTGAAAGACTTCAAGGAGAGATGGGAACTTTGAAGTCAGATTTGGATGCTGTGGTGGAAGAAAGAGACTCTTTGGGGCAGCAAATTGAAGAATTGAGGAAACAACTCTGCCAAGCCGAAGAGAAAATTGCAGTGTCTTCTCTTACCCCTACATCTCTTGTAGAAGAAGTTGTTGTTGCCCAGCAGTCCGCCATCATTATGGCAACTGCAGAACCTGTTGAAAGTGAGTGTGAAGAGAAAGAAAAGCCCATACCTCCAGAGGAGACACCAGCTGACCAAGTAGCTGCCATATCAGCACCAGAAATGTCCTCACAACCTCCTGAAGAGAGAGGAACATTAGGAATCACAGAAAATGCTCAAATTGAATTAGAGAATAAACTGAAGCAGATGGAGGCTGTGTTTGAGTCGGAGAGGGAACTGTGGAAGCAACGTGAAGCGGAATTAAAGGCTGAACTGGCCGCTCTTGAGCAGGATCTTGAGGAGAGTAAAGAGAAGGTGAAGCATGTCACAACTTTAGAGCAGTATCAACAAGACAGTAAAGCAAGAGAGGAGAGCCTAACTGAGGAGGCCTCAAACAGGGAAGCCCAGTTTAAAGAACTCCTCAAAGGCCTTGAAAACGAGAAGGATAACCTGGAGGAACGTCTCATGAATCAGTTGGCCCAACTCAACGGCAGCATTGCTGGCTACCAACAGGAGGCAGCAGACAACCGGGAACACCTTGCTGAACTTCAGACAGAGGGGGGGAGGTTGGAGAGGGAGCGAGCTGAACTCGAGGTTCAGGTTCAGAGCGAACGGGACCGAGCGTCCAGGCTGGAAGAAGACCTGAGGCAGGCCCAGAGGGAGAGAGCTGAAGCTGAAGCTGAGACTGGCAAGCAGAGAGAGCTCGAGCAACAGCTGAGGTCTGCCCAGAGGGTCAAAGAAGGCAGCCAGAGCAGAGTGAGGCAGCTGGAAGAGCTACTGAGGGAGAAGCAGCTGGAGGTACGTCAGCTGCAGAAGGACGGCATCCTTTACCAAGAGAGAATCAGTGAATTGTGTAAGGAAGGTAAAGCAATCCAAATAAGCCACGATGAGCTGAAGGGCAAATTGGAAAAATCCAAGCTGGAGACATCAGAAACTCAAGAGGAACTGAAGAAGATAGAATCTGACTTGGTCAGTATTAGATCCCAGCTGGAAGAGGCCCAGAAACAAGCAAGTCAAGCCATAGCAGAGAAGTCAACCATTGAACAGAACAGTCTCCAGAGAGAGGCCACGTTGAAAGCTGAAGCAGAGCAAACCTTGGACTCTGTGAGGTTCAGGCTCGGAGCTGAACTGAAACAGATGGAACTTAGATTGGAAGAGTCTTACAGAGAGAGGGACAAAGAAGAGGAGTCCACATTGGAGGCCAGACAGGTGGCAGAGGGAGCCGAGAGACGGGCCCAGGCGATGCAGGCCCGTCTGGATGAGTCTGTGGCCAGGTTAGCCGCCTTCTCACGCTGTATGTCCTCACTGCAAGATGACCGGGACAGAGTTTTGGATGAGGCTCGACAGTGGGAAACTCGCTTTAATAGTGCTCTTCAGGGGAAGGAGGCTGAAGTTCGAGAGGCTGAAACCCGAGCAAAGGAACTGGCAGAACAGCTTCAGAAAGAGAGTACTCTGAAAGAGGAGCTACTGCTGTCAGTGGACAGGTAAGGATTTTTGCTTCTGTGTTCCTTAATGTTACAGAATGCACGGCAATTGTGCCACTATGACGTTTGATCGAATGAGTAATTCACAATTGAACTTATTTCAGACTGGAGAAAGCAGACAAAGAGTGGCAACTGAGAGTAGAAGAGGAGGAAAAGAAAGTGAGAGAGAGCCAAGCTGCCCTGGAAGACGAAAAGGCCAAGCTACAGCAGACGATGGTCGAGATGCAGTCTGCACAAAACGATGGCCTCGCCCTGAAAAATGAGCTGGAAGGTGTCAATCAAAGGGCACGGGCTTTGGAGGAGGCTGTAGGAAGGCTGCAGGGCGAAGTGGACCAGGTCAGAACTGAGCTGAGAGACAGGGAAGGCGAAGAAAGGAGGCTGTGCCTAAACATTGAGCAACTGGAGACAGACCTGCGCTCCTCCAAGGCTTTGACAGAGAGTCTGCAGACGGACTTAAGTGAGAAAGAAAAGAGAGAAGTGGAATTGCTGGGAGAGAAAGAGCAAGCAGTCGCTCAGGTGATAAATGACTTCATTTTCACACTATTGAATGTAAAATCAACTAGCAAAGTGTTTTTACTTTAGAGATGTCGTGGTTGTGTTTTATTCTCTCAGGCTGCAGAGGAGGCTAAAAAAGAAGCGGAAAGCAGGGCACAAGATGCTGAGGGAGAGCTGGAACAGAGAAGAGGAGAATTACGAGACCTGGTGGACAAACTGCGAAAGGCAGAAGAGGAGAGCATCAACAGTAAAGCCAGGCTGGACTCTTTCACCAAAGCCATGGGCTCCTTGCAGGATGATAGAGACAGAGTCCTCAATATGTACAAGCTGCTGGAGGAGAAACACCTGCAGGTGATTATGAAAATGAAAGTCTTATATTTCTTCTTTGCATATGTCACAGATGGGTATGTAACTCCTTTTGCTATTGTCGTCTTCCAGGTAATGATGGAAAAGGACGGCCTCATTCAAGAAGCTGCAGGGGAAAACAACAGCCTCAAGGATGAGCTGCGCTCTCTGCTGGTCCAGAGAGATGACCTGCATGCTGAAAAGGCCAAGCTGGCTGCCCAGCTCCACGGCTACCGGGATGAACTCAACCAAGTCCTAAGCATGAAAGATTCCCAACACAAACAGCTTCTTACCACCCAGCGTAAACGCATCGCCTCTTTGGAAAAAGAACGTGATGATTTGGAAGCTCAGCTGAAGGGCTTTAGCTTAGAAAGGGAAACAGTAGTGCAGGCGGTGGAAAGGGAGACCCTTAGTCAGGCTGCTGATGCTGGCAGTACACTACAGGCTATAGATGCTCCTGGTGCAGAGGTTGAAAAGCTAAGGGAGCAGTTGCAGACGGCAAAAGAGCAGGTGGACGCTTTGGAGGAGACCTTGAATAAAGAGAGGGCAGACCATGCCACTAAGAGCCAAGAACTAGCCGAGCTGAGGTGGGAGGGAGGCGTAATGCGGACTGAGTCGGAGAGTGCTCAGGAGAGGGTCGCAGAACTGGCCCGAGACTTGTTGGTTGTTGAACAGAGGTTGTTAGAGAAGAAGGAGGTAACAGTCCAGCTGAAAGCAGAGAACGAGTCGTTTGCCAAAGCCATGGCCTCCCTCCAGGGCAGCAGGGACCAGGCAGTAAGCAAAGTCCAGGAACTCAGCCTTAAACTGGAGGAGATGAGCAAGGCAGGAAGTCAGACTGCACACAGTGGCTCTGCAGGCTCCACTGGTGAAGTATGGGGCCTGAAGAATGCACTACAAGCCCTGCAGAATGACAGAGAGAGACTGGTGAGGAGCTTGTTTTGTTCCGTTGATTAATGATATGGTCGGACCTAAATAACAACGTGCAAAACTTTTTAATTGGATCATTTGATTAGACTCGAATCTACGTAATTATTAGCTTTGAAACTGTTAATCTTCACTCAGAAGGGAGTGTAAGAGTTGAAACAATACCAGTTTAAATCTGAGTATATATAGTTTGTATTTTGTTGTACACATTTTCTGAATATATCTCTGTAAATTCATAGATCCATAATGTGAATCTCTTTTGACTCTTTGGGTGTTTTAATCCCTTCCTTGATGAGCAGTTGGAACAACTACAAAGCCAGGCCTCCGAGCTCCAGAAGCAGAAGTCAGATTTGGCCCGGCTAGGAGCAGGAGAATTAATTAAAGTCAGCCAGGAGCTCTTTGAGGAGAAGAAGAAGACCGTGGAGATGCTGGGAGTCCTCAAGCAGCTGGAGAGTATGGTGGAAACGGGCAAGCAGGAAGTAGAATCACTCCGGTGAGGCACAGTGCCATTTTTATCTCAGATATCATTAGAATCACGCTTTTAACAAAATGAGATAACTAAGCTTTGAATATTGTGTGTTTGTAGGCTGGAGCGTATGGACTGGACGGCTCAGGCCGAGCAGCTGAAGCAGCAGACGCTCGCCACGCTGTCAGAGCGAGACCATCAATTGCGCCAACTCAGCGCCATGCTAGAGGAAGCCCGCACTCATAAGCCCAAAATTATGCAAGAACATTATCAGAGAGAGGTGGGGTCCAAAGTCTGCTCATGTCTGTAACTCTCCTCTTTCAGATCCACGTACAGTTAGTACATAATTGAACCCTCAGAAAATGACTTAGTTGAAAGCTGAATACAAAAAAATACAACCAATAGGAAATGAAAAGGACCCATAAAATGATTAATTCATGACTCCCTTGCTGTTTCCTTCATATCAAGGCATACAATTAAGTACCTTAAATGTGTTGATGTTCACACAGGGCTCAGAGGAAGGTTTCAGCGCACCTGGAGCCCCACAGGAGAGAAGTCATCTGCGTGAGAGCCATGCCTACTTAGCTGAAGTCAAAGAGCTACAGCAGAGGTATTGTAAGGGTGAAACCTTTCCAGAGAGGTAACCATTACCTGTCGTTTGATAAAAACGGACACATACCCTTTATACTGTTTCTCCATCAGGCTGGAAGACGAGATGCACCAGAGGGTATCTGCTGAGGAGCAGCTCATAGCTGCACAGGAGCGACTTAAACGGTATGAAGTCTGTTATACGCTCGTGTACAGCCGTTGCGTTGATATTTTTCTGTTTTAATAAATGTTCTGGCTGATTTTACTCACATTTCTAAGTAGATAATTTATGGCAACTTACATCTGTTATTTCTTATCAGTCAAACTCAGGCTAAATGGCATTCTGAAGGGGATCAGTCAGAAACTGCTGTTTTTATCGAGCCACCAGATGGCGCTGTCACTCGAGTAAGGCTCGTCTCCTGTTTATTTGTCCTCATTATAGCAATGACATGCGACATGACATTTCCAGTAACCTTGTTTCCATTCTCATCCAGACACGGAGAGGTGGCCCAGGCCTGATGCGGATGCTGCGCGTGGCTTTCTGCTCACGCCAGCGCACCCCTCTACTGTTTAGCCTCTATCTGCTCACTGTGCACGTGCTGCTGCTGCTGTGCCTGGGCGGGTACCTCTGAGACCAAGCTCCCTTTAACAAAACACACACATAAGAGAGACGAAGAGTAGGAAGAAAGTTAAACAAGACGCACACCGAACCGGAGCCATCACCATGTTTTATAGTGTTACTTACCATAGATTACAGAGGGGTAGGAAGAACGTTGTACACAGACCATGCACTTTAAAGGAGATACATCTTAATCTTTTATCTTTTCTTAAATACGTAGATTTATATAGGGCTCACTTTTACCCAGCTGGGTGTGTGCAGAGAGGATATTTATAAAAGGACGTAGCTTTAATTTTTCTGCTCAGTAATCACCAATGATATAACGTAGTTTCACAATCAAGTGTTTGGGCAGGTGGTGTCTTTCATGTGCCTTTAGACTTGCATATAAAAGGGTCACTTTATGTTCGGATGGCTTTCGGTTCCGATTATGTGTGTGTATGTTGTAATCTCTTCCTCTTGTATTACGGAGCACAGTGCAATTTTTAATCCAATGCATTCCTATTCTTTTACTTTCCACTTACTTAATTCTTATTTTATAAAGGGGACACTGCTGGCATGTGTGCATGTATGATGTGCGTCAGTCGGGGTTTCCTCTTCATTATGGGTCTCCCTCCATACATTTGTTGTAAGGATATAGATTTTATGGCAGGTTGAAGTCACGGTCCAGGTGTGGATTTATTTCAGAAGAGTATGACTTTATCTAATGATGTCCATCCAAATGTAGCATAATTTATTACTCATACGGTACGTTAAATTGGTTAAAAATTATTATTATTCTTCTCCATAGTTTCTTGGATCCCTCATTGTTGGTAAAATGACTTCTCTATACTCATCTCCATTTAACTTCATCATGGTATGTGTTGGGTTTCACTAAATACACTCAAACTGTAAATAACTGTTTGAAAGGGCTGTATAGAAATTAAAACGTTTAACGTGTCTGTGATCTAGATCAGGGACTGAAATTTAAGTGCTTTCTTTTCCTTTTCATTTGTGTGTCGTGCAGTTTTTCTTCCCGGCTCAGGTTTGGATTTTACATTAACCCTCTGAGTTCATGTTAAAGAACAGCTCTTTTTATTTACAGCTGCAGCTCACTTTTATGAATGGAGACCAGTGGAGACTGTGAGTCAGCACGTCCTCCAAGTTGGAGCTGTGAAGCTCAGGTTCATGGGAATCATACAGGTGCTGTGGCATAAAACTCAGACAGTTAAATGCTGATCCGTAACAGAGGACTTCTTCTCGTGACAGTTAAAGCATTTCATCACTTTTTAATTCAAAACTTCGAATAAATGAATATTTTTACTTGCAGGAAAAGTGTGGCTGGATATTGTAGAAATATTTTGGTATATGCAGTATATAATAAACTTTTAAGATCAAATAAGTAAACTGATTTACTGGTATTGACATTTTATATCAATATTAGTCATTTTAGTGTATTAGCCAGTGTACATAAATATAATGTCGTTAGCTGATCAAATACATGTAAAACTAGACCTCCGGTTTATAAATCCCCTAGTCTGAATAGCACTATTTGACAAGACTTTATTCAACTCTTGTGTTATGCTGCCCCCAAGCGATGTAACAGCTAAAACTCCATCTATGCTGCCTTCAGGGTCGCATTGTGAAGATCGTTTTGAATATCCCATGGTACCTAAAGGCATCACTGTTTTAGTTTTCTACTAATTAAAATACGTCAAAAGTAGAAAAGCAAGAAATCCTTAGATATGAGATAAATTAGTTAAATCTATTCAAAAATATATAAAAGAGCCTATCTATTTATACCGACGCGTTCACGAGTGCGGGATGCGCGTTCACTTGCCGCTTGTCTTCCTGCAAACGCGCAGCTGCCCGTCGAGAACCGAACACATACGGATTTACATTGATCAAAACTAAAAGGTAAAGTACTTTACCATCTCATCGTTGTACAGACACTTGTTGGTTTTTAATTTCGCAATTTGTTTCGTTTTATGTAAGGAAGTTAGTCTTATTTGAGGTTATTTCACCACATTATTACAACTGTTAAAGTGCCAAACGTTCTGATCCGTCTGGGCCTGTCTCGTAGAATGTTCAGTATTCAGTACACTCTTATTAGTACTATTACTTGCATATGACTATTACTCTCTTCCCACTTAGGACAGTAAAACAATAAGCTTGAAAATGGGCCTGAATTAATTTGCAAAGAATGCAATGCATTTTGATTTATTGCAGAAATGATGTGTCGTTATTGTTCAACCATCATGTAACAATTTTAAACCCTCCATTGTGTTTCATTATGGGGAAATGAAGCCGCATGAAATTGACTCAACTTCCTTTTTGTAGCTTCAACATATGGTGTTCAGAATTTGCAGCTATTTGTTTTAGTAATACACCAGTCAATAACAATGAAAAAGGTTACAACTCAGTTATAAAACAACCGTTGCAGTGATGGTCGTTGATGACTCTCACATGGTGTCTTGTCCTGTGTTTGTCTCCCAGATGTGGAAGTCAGTTGTGGGTCACACTGTGAGCATGAAGGTGGACACGGAGGGGGACGACTGGGAGACGGACCCTGACTTTGAGGTGACTTTGAAGTTTCCAGGAGTGTGGATTATTCTCATGATTGGGCTGTAGTCATTGTCAGCAAACACCTTGTGTTTCAGAATGACGTTTCAGAGCAGGAACAGAGGTGGGGGGCCAAGACCATCGAGGGTTCTGGGCGGAAGGAGCACATCAGGTAAATCATTACAAGATACAGTAGACAAGGACACTCTGTTATTCCACATCGTTTTATTTGTCAGATATAGTTCCTTGATCTGATTCATCACTCTGCTTTAGTTAAGATTCATGTCGAAAGTGTTCCATGACATGGAGGAGGTGCAGTGTAGAAACAGGAAAGGGAAGTGAGAGCAGAGCTGAGCAGGCAGCTGAGCAGCCAGTCTCTCCTAATATGGGTAATTTAAGGTCATGATGAAACTGTGAACATTTAAAGAACACAAACGAAGAAGTGCTGCAAATAGGACGTTAAGTGACATTGGTGAAAGTATCTTAATATCAGTTTAAAAGTAAACCTCACTTTTCAAAAATCCATCTATTTTAATTGACTTTAACTTAATGTTTTTGATTGAGTGGTATAACTGATCCTGTATATTCTGTATAGATGTTATAGAAGGTCTCTCTCTCCTATTTTAGTGAAATCTTAGCAGCTACTTAATCTTCTGACTTATGTTACCGGTAATAACAGGAATTGGTGGAAAATAAAAATGGCGTACACGTATTTCCGGTATGTACGTACCTAGCATGAGTATTCTTAGATTTGCTGACATAAGAACAGCACATCGACGTCAAGTATCGGGGACTTGTACTGTCACCTCTTTGAGTTGTGGTGACTTTGAGGAAAGTATTGGTATCAGAGTGACGATGTGTGTGTTTGTGTGTGTGCTCTTTAGTGTTGCAGACCTCAGAAACAGGGTGACTGAGGAACACGAGCGAGTGAAGAAGAAGCAGGACGCACAGACGCCTAAAGCCTCCTATGGATACGGAGGGAAGTTTGGAGTGGAGAAGGACCGAATGGACAAGGTGGACACGAAGACAGAACACAAATATGACACCTGACTATTTCTGTTGATGCTCTGTCCAATGATGATGATGATGATGATGATGACACAGCGAACCTGCACCTCTGTGTTCCAGGTGGCTGTTGGGCACGATTATGTGGCACAAGTAGACCAACATTCGTCCCAGAAAGACGCTGCTCGAGGGTTCGGTGGGAAATATGGAGTTCAGAAAGATCGCGTGGATAAGGTACAAAAAGACGTTAATACTGAATATTGAAGTGTAATATTTCATCTCCTCTGTCTTTATGTTTGGTTTCTTTTTCAACTGTTGGCACCTATTTTAGCGTTTGATGTGCGTGCCTGTAAAGTTCTGTTAAAGTGCTGAATGAATGTGAACTTGTTGTCCTTTGCAGTCTGCCCTGGGCTTTGAGTACAAGGGAGAGGTGGAACAACACGCATCCCAAAAAGGTAACGACCAGCCGGATTACAGCTATCGAAGAAATAAAATGGAAAGGTTTGGCTTTTTAAAGAGGTATGATGGCAGAAAGACAAGATATTGGACATAAAATGGATCTGATACGAATCCATGGTCCTGAAATTACCACAATTAACATGAGTACTAATTACCTCTCTGTATGATCTTAGATTACGCAAAGGGATTTGGAGGAAAGTACGGTGTTGAGAGGGAGAAGGTGGACAAAGCGGCGTTGGGTTACGACTACAAAGGAGAAACAGAGAAGCACCAATCACAGAAAGGTGAGGAAAGACAAACCGAATGTGTTTTCACCCGCAGTCTGATTTCTGAAATCTGCCCTCGCCTGGTTTTTTCCAGATTATTCCAAAGGATTTGGAGGAAAGTACGGCGTTGAGAAGGAGAAGGTGGACAAAGCAGCTTTGGGTTACGACTACAAAGGAGAAACAGAGAAGCACCAATCACAGAAAGGTGAGGAAAGACAAAGCAAATGTGTTTTCACCTGCAGTCTGATTTCTGAAATCTGCCCTCGCCTGGTTTGACCAGATTATTCTAAGGGATTTGGAGGAAAGTACGGCGTTGAGAAGGAGAAGGTGGATAAAAGTGCCCTGGGTTACGACTACAAGGGTGAGACAGAGAAACATCAGTCACAAACAGGTGAGGGACACCCAGGGATGAGCAATCAGATCACTTCCAGTTCATCAAACTGATCCATCTGATCTCTTTCAGATCATTCAACAGGTTTTGGTGGTCGTTTTGGAGTCCAGACAGACCACATGGATAAGGTCGCTGCTGATCTATTGATGATGATGATTATGATGATTGGTAACTTCCCATGTCTCGTTTTCCAATAAATTTCCCTGTTTGTCGATAGAGTGCCGCTGCCTTCTCAGAGATGGACTCTCCTACATCTGCTTACAAGAAGACGCAGCCGACGGAGACCGGTGCGTTCAGGTTTTACCCTCAGCGTCATGCTGGCCTTCAGATCACCGGCACTCACCTTCATTTCCGTCCTTATATGCAGCGAAGGCAGGCACAGGGAACCTGAAGGCTCGTTTCGAGAGCATGGCGAAGGCTTCGGAGGAAGACAACAGGAAGAGAGCGGAAGAAGAGAGAGCGAGGAGACAGGCCAGGGAGGAGAGAGAGAGAGAGGAAGCCAGGCGCAGACAGGAGGTAACACAAACATCGCACCGTGCTTCTGTCCCAGTCAGAGAACGTGGAGGACTTCGTCCAAAAATAGAGCATGTGTCGCTCACGTTTCCTGTAGGAGCAGAACAACAGACAGGAGGAGGAGGAGGAGGAGGAGGAAGAAGAAGTCCGTCCGCCAGCTGTTCCAGATGTGGCTCCAGATGAGTCCAGAACAGATCCTCCACGAATCCACCAGCCGCAGCCCGAGATCCCACAACCAGCGCCAGAGTCGGAGGTGGGTTAGATGACAAAGACGTCGCTCGTTTTAATCTGTGTTCACTTTCATGCTTTTACTTCCTTTTTCTCTTTCATAGAAATGTGTTGAATAAAAAAAACAAAACAAAAAAAACCACATTTAATTTAAAATGCAAAACTGCGCTTATTAGCTTCTAAAAGTAAAATAACATCACATTAATTGTACAAATCTTTACTTCAAGCCATGACCCGGCTCAGCGATTTGACCTGTGATGATGTCACATCAGGTCAAATAATGATGTATTAAGGCCAAATGTTGAAAAAAAACATCAACAGGGATTTTGACTATAAAGTCAGTATTTGGAGAATAATGTGAAATGTTGCGAGACTGAAGTTGTGACGCACCATCGTTAATACGTGTTCTAATCTGGTTGTGAAATCTTTTATTATTTCTTTTTTTAGCAGCAGTCCTTGTGTTTGTATAAAATAGTCGAGTGTCTTTATCGGCTCTTTCTCTATCGGGCTCAGAACTTATCAGCCAACCCTGCAGCTCTCCTTCGTCCCATTTTGTTTTCTCATGCGATGTCTCCAGGAAGAACCGGATTACGACGAGCCGCCGTGCTTGCCCCCACGGGCAGAGGACTTCTTCGAGGCACAGCCCCCCCTGTCCCCACAGGTGGAGGAGGACGAAGGAGACTATGAGGACATTGATCGTCCACCTGTTGAGGCGGGTCAGTGACTGCAGGAAGATCTTCCAAAATTTCACCATTCATTTATATCCAGAGTTGGCATCTTCAAGCCTTTGAGTGGATCCCTGTGGGTTCCTGTACTTCCTTTTAAAGTTATAACCACTGTAATAACAGAGATGTTACACGATATCAAACTGTGAAACCATTCAGATGAAAGTCTTCAAAGGTCCGTGGATCTGATAAATGAAATATCTGCAGAATTCTACAGCTCATAAAAATCAATGTCAGTGTCTCGGTTCAGATATAAATGAAAATCTCGACAATTTTTTCAAAATGACAACCGTGTGGTTTCTCTTACAGAGTTGGAAAATTATTATGAAGATTTGCCACGTGTTCAGATGGCGAGGGCTATTTACGACTACCAGGGAGGTAAAGCGCCTCAGATTTTACTCCTCGTAGCGTAAAAGTCACTGTTGTTCCTCTGTTCTTGTGCGGACACGCCCTTTTTTCTGTTCTTCCCTCGGCACAGAGGCAGATGACGAGATTTCCTTCAACCCGGACGACATCATCAAGAACATAGAGATGGTGGATGAGGGCTGGTGGAAGGGCGAGTGTCACGGCCGCGTCGGTCTGTTCCCGGCCGCGTACGTTCAGATGATGGAGTGAGTGTGGATCTCAGGTCACGCAGGCCGCGATGAACTTGTTTCACCTTTGCTTTGAGCCAACATGTGAATGGATTCAGGCGTTTCCGCCTCAGATCTGTCGGCTTTGAGCTCCTTCCGAAAGATTTACTCCATCCAGGACTTTCAATTCTTCTCTGAGGGTGAACACAAACTTCGGGAGATTAGTTTTCTATTTTCTTAAAGGAATCTGCCTTAAGTTTCCGTGATTGTGATAAATCTTTTATAGTAAACTCGCAGTGATGTCACTGACTTCCAGACTGGAGTCTTCTGATGTGACAGCAGGTGATGAATGATGTCTGTATTTAACACAACCGCCTATGAATGCTGAATTTAGAGACCTGGTAGCCCCTGGATTTCAGTTTCCACATTAAATTCCTTTAAAAACCAAGTTTAAGGCGAAAGTGGTTTACTATAAAGTAAGGTCATCTAACCCACTCTGATCCTCTCTGCTGTCCTGCTGTGCTGAGTAAGAATCCAAGTTTGACTGCTGTCCATAAACTGTGATGGTGTGCAAACATCTTCAAGGACCTTTACAGTCTTGTTTGTTTCTTTTGCAAGGACGAACTCGCTGAGCTCCCTCGTTCTTTACGTGAATCGGCGCCTTGACTCCTCACGTTGTGCCTCTAATCTGCTTTATTTTGCAGTACTTTTCCTTCTTTTGATCCAGATGGAAAAGCGAAGACACATGCTGCATCCTTGATCTCCATGTGCTTCCTCTGCAGATGTCTTGTTGTGTTTAAGTTTGACTTGCATCAGTACAGACATTGATTTGTCCCATGCTTGTTTTTTGTCCAGGTTTTTATGGTTACACCTTTGCACATTGTTTTCTCCTTTGGGTTTTTTTTTGTTTCTTCCTTTCTTGTGAGTTCTGGCGTCTTGTCTGTGAAAGCTGCACTGCCTCTTTGCTGACCTTCCTCCTCGACTAGATGTTGTATTTGTATATTTTTTGTATATTTGACCATTGTTGCGTGAGGGACTTTTACACGGGCAGTTGTGTTCGTTCTCATCCTTGGAAAAGGAGTCTTCTGGAGGTGGAGTGGAATCTGTTTCCGTTCCTCTCATGCTCCTTCCTGACATCACTCAATGTAAAGGAAAGTATAACCATCATCACTTCCCCACCAAGTCCGACGTCAAAGCAACATTGTGATGTTGACAAGGTGGAGATTAGAACCGATGTTTTGGAAATGCTCCACACGAATCACAACAGCAGAGTCCAAACATACTCTACATTTTCAAATTCAAAACAGGATCAAGTGCATGGATGCTTAATTTCCACATCTTTCCAGCAATAATTGATAATGCACTTGTAAGCTATGATTCAACTTTTCAGTAATTCCTCCACCAACACCAATGATGCAGGTTTCAGACCCGCAGCCAATAATTAAAGGACAAAGTCAATAAAACCACATGCTGACAGGTTCTTTGCCATTTACACAACAACATTTTTATTATTAATCACTGACAGCTCACAGTGGAATGAAAAAATACAGCGATTATTTATGTTTACATCACCAAATTTATCACCGGTTAGAGTCAACATCCTCTACTAAGCCACCAGTCTTATCTTCTTCCAACTTATCAACTCCCAGGAGAAGAATGGAAAAACTGTTCCTGCACATCAGTTTTCCTGCTGTGATGTTCTGAGCAGTAACAGTTTCAGCAGAGCCGTCATGAATCGTGTAGTCCACTGACCAGAGAGGACCATAAAATGCTCCTGTGCGTCTGTGTCAGAAACCTTCAAAGCAAAGCCAAAGTCTTTTCTCTTCCTATTCTACCAAGCGATTCCCTTCTTCTTCTTCTTATTGCCGCCTTTTTTCTGTGCCACCCGTTTGCCCTTCAGTTTCTTTGCCTGCCGCTGGCTCATCCATACAGGATACTGTCCATTTTCATCCAGCTGGGTTTTCTTGCTGCGCTTGCCGTCCATGTCCATTTTCCCCTCTGCAAAGCAAAACAGTCATTACTGACATAGTCAGTACATTTACAGGCATATTCACGCCCAGTATCGAGTACAGGCCATCTTGGCATAGACAACAATCTGAATGTTCAGTGTATATAAATGTAGTGACTGTAATGTGATTCCTTTAATTCTTTACAGCTTTTGTTATTTTTGACATGTCCAGTAATGAATATGCCCGTCTGCTGTATTCAAGCTCACACTTACCATCCCCCTCCGTCTCCTCCATGTCAACGTCTGCCTGCTTCTTGATCTTTTCAGCTGGCACCACTGTGGCAATCTCCTGAATGTCAGTCATGACCGCTTCACCCTTCACATCCAGATTCAGAGCTTGTTTCAGACGGGCCAACTCCTTAGGAGCATTCTTCTTCCTCTTCTCTGCACGCATCTTCCTCTTCCACTTACTCCTCAGGCTTTTGGCCATTTTAAGGTTATGCTAAAAAAAAACAAAAAAAAACAACAATCAAAAACCCCCAACACTCTCATCAGTTTAAAATATAGACAATAACTGTTGGTTCTCAAAGACAGAAGTGGTAAATCTACAGGATGTCATGCATCCTTTATTTTGATTCTCTATTTTAAGTTCCACTGTCACACAGATAGTGTATACAGTGGCACTTAAAAAACATCCATCATAAAGGTAGAAAATGATGTAGAATAAAAATTTCAAGGCATAATTGCTATTGCTTTCAAAAGTGCCCTTTCAACATCGTATACTCAATTATTAAATATTAAACGATTAAACGATTTAATTTGCACTTTAAATCATCCTAAACTGAATTCCTTGGTGTGCTCAATTATTTCAAGGGTTAACGGAATTAGAATTAGAAAATTCTTCTCCATGGTTTACCATACCAAATGTGTTCACAGCTGTTATGTTAGAGGATGATTATAAATAATCAGTGATCTGGTGTGGGATTAGTGTCTGAGGAAACTCCAAATGGGTATATATTCATCGAGTTTTTTAAAACAATTCTAGTAACGTGTTAAGTTTTTGAGGAGGCCAAATATACATATGGATGCATTCTGGGGAAATCTGTATAAAATGATAGAAAATTAATCGGGAATAAAGAGAAATTTAATGTAGATCAAAAATCAAATCGCTTTACGATTACTTACTAAGATTTTAAATCAAAACTTCTATAGAAATTGATTTGTATGAGTTTTCAACAATGTGTCAGTGATATGAAAAGGACCGATTACATTTATCAATAACCCTGAACAATTACTGTTGACTTCACCAGATTTTAGGGAATGAAGTCGTAATAACAGGCCTCCCTTTACCGCCTGCGCTCACGAATTTTAACCAGCTCGGATTCCATGGCGACACAGATACTCAAAACACTTTAAATCGAACAAGTGAGTTTAACATTGACAGCTGACAGCTTTAGACTGAACTTGTAATATGTTGTCAGACTTTAAATAAAGTAATGACGCTAAACAAAGTAGCTTGCTACAACTAGCAAGCTAGATCCGCTACTACATCACTAGCTAGCTCGTTAGCTAAGTGTCGTAGAAAGCTTGTCGTAAAAACGAACTCCTCTGAAAATAATTCGTAATAAGTATAACACGGAATTAATTTCGATGACTTACTAAATACGTGTAAGTGTTCCAATTACTCCGTGGGCATAGACAGTCGCTGCTCCACACACGTGTTTACAAGTGGGGTGGACAGTGATGACGTACTTAGAAAGACCCCGCACCCTGATTGGCTCCCTCCACCTGAATATTACAGCGTTTCATTGGCCATTAATCCAAACCTAGGCGGGCGTAGAGATTGTAAACAGGAAGTTGAAGTGACTGAGCACGTAGCTAGTTTGACTTTACAGCGTTTAGTGGCGCTTTTGTCGAGGTAAAGCGATGTGGAGCAACTCCTCAACCAACTCGGCTCCTGCTCACAGCCTTGGCTCGGTCCGGATCGGCAGCGGCCCACCTTCAGGTTTAACCAAGATCCTCAGTCTGCTGGACTGCGCTGCGGAACAGCTGATGGTCCACAGAGACTTCGGCGCTGCTTTGGACTCATGTGACCGAGGTTTGGAGGCTCTGAACGGCGTGGAGCAGGAGGACAGCAGGTCAAAGTCAACACAAACTTGGATCTATAATTGCTCTGTATTAGTAAAAGACTGACTTTAGACTGAATATTAGCGTGGAGGGATGTTGTTATCAGCTACTGGATGACTTCAATTTCCTTTGGCATTAATAAAGTATCTATCTATCTATCTATCTGTCTATCTGTCTATCTATCTATCTATCTATCTATCTATCTATCTATCTATCTAGATTTAAATCCTGTTAAACTCGTTGAGTCTTGAGTGCACTTTGAATGAAACCGTTCACAGCTATTTGAAGGACTTCAGATAAATTGAATGGGCCTCTTCATATTTTTAACCCATTAATTGTTGATTGTATGACATAGGAAGGCATAAAACAAGTTCTGTCCTCATTTTTAAGTAATTTGATTCATTTTATACAGAATGCATCCCCCTGATTACATTTTGCATCTTTGTACACTTTTCACTAGATTTTAAAATGAAACTTTATGAAGAAGAACTTGCTGGTGGTTACCTCATAGTTCAACTGTTTTGTCTCCTCAGGTGTGCAGAGTTGAAGGCCGGCTTCTGCATTCTTGGGATTCAGGCGCTGGCTGAGCTGAACGAGTGGGAGGGCGTCCTCTCTTGGGTCCTTCAGCAGTATGTGTACCAGGAGAAAATACCAGCTAAAATAATGCAGATGTGGTGAGGGGCTTGCAAAGTGTACACACAAGTGAACAATGGAGTTAACAACAGACAACGGTAACAGACATGAGGTGATGTTCATGATCATGTTCCTGTTTCTGATTTTCTGCAGCATAGTTCTCTACTCTAAAGTGGGTGAGCAAGCTGTGATGCAGGAGGCAGCCAGCGTTTGGCTTCACTGCCCCACCAACAGCAGAGTACCAGGGTTTGGGACGGTGGCAGAGCTGTACCTGCTGCACGTCCTCGTCCCGCTCGGACACACAGATGAGGCACGAGAGCTCATCGTTGGTGAAGTTGGAAACTGTGCCTTCACGGAGGATCAAAGGCAGACGGCTTTGGATATCGTAGAGGAAAGAGAGCGGCAAAATCAAGAGCCACCTCTGAATCCTAATCAGAACCCAAACCCAGCTGACACAGTCACACCTCAGGGTCAGAAACATGTTTGATCTTGGTTATGCGTTCAACATGTTTGGACAGGCTGTGTTTCAGAGTCAGTGTTTGTGTTATACAGGCGCTGTGTTCCATAAACTTGAAGCCATGCTGAGGTTTTTGTACAGACGACTGTTTGTGAGCAGCACAGGTTCCGTCCTGCTCCGCAGAGTCTTCCTGGCGGCTCTTCTTCTCTACATGCTTTTTATTCGCATGGATCCAGGTTGGACCAAACGTCTGCTTCTTTTCTTTCACGATCACATGAATAATATGGTTAGAATGAAACTTGTGATTTAGTTTTTGTCTTTCTGTTCTTTGTCCACAGCTCTTCCGTCTTCATTCATCTGGATCTCCAAACTTGTTAAACTGCTGAGACAGATGTGGAATACGACATTTGTGCCACACTATCAGGCGCTCGCTCAGAGCAGCGGACTGTAGATGACTTAAATTACGTTAATTTATATCTGTAACATACATTTACTGGTGAACATTGACACTGGAATAAAAATGTCTTTTCTAAATCAAGCCCATACACAGTAATATTTTGTTTGCCCCAGCTAGAAGATATGATAAGTTTAAAATTATACTCACAACGTCAGAATGATAATCCTTAATGTTTCTTGTTTCAGAAAATTCTAAATGTAACTCCTATCTATCTATCTATCTATCTATCTATCTATCTATCTATCTATCTATCTATCTATCTATCTATCTATCTATCTATCACAGTCGGTGTGTATAGTTTGTTATTTTATATTTCATGCTCTTCTATTTTTATTTTGTCTCTTTTTATTTATCTCTTTTTCTTTTTACAGTATTTTTGAGCTGTAACGTGAATTTCCCCAGCCTATGGATCGTCAAAGTTTATCTCATTTTATCTCGATATATACCGGATAAGGAGGTGTTATGAAGGCTGCATCCTCCTGCTGTGCCCGGTTTGGTTAGTTAGTTAGTTAGTTAGTTTTAGTTACTGTCTCATCTTTCATCCCATCTTCTTTCATACTTCCTCTGAAATGAACCATCCACCTGTAAATGAAACCATCAGGCTGTTTTTCGGGATCTCTTCTTTAAGTTTCGTTTCCAGTGGATCCAAGGTAAGGCGACAAAATGAAACCGAAACTAATTTACATTCGACGTTCGATGACAGTTTCGCTGATTGGAGCACTGCAGATTCTGTTTGGGTTCGGTGTGGACTTATGTCTTTTATCAACAGCTTCTACCGTTTCCGAAGCTTCTCCACCGGTGAGTCAACTCTTATCCAGCCCGGATTATAACGAATTACAGAGGAAACATGATTGGTGTTATTTACTTATTAGGTTAAATATGTCTCAAAGATTGGTCACCGATGACATTTTCAGCCCATTGACTGTGGATGTTTGAGTATAAATCATGGATGCACATTCAATTGTAATTTTTGTACAAATGCACTCAACCAGCCTGTTATTTTCCATATTGAGGAAGTTTAAATTTTCCAGGTTACTTTTGTGTACAACACTCTAATGATAGGTAACAAATTGTGAATTACAAATTATTGACTAAACTAACTAACTAACCATGTTTACCCAATTTCATGTGGTAATAAATAAATCCTTAAACTATCTATTGCTCATACTTATGTCAGTATTCTTCCACAGGTTCGTCAGCACTAGTAAGGGTCTATTTGTTTCATGATTCTATCGTTTGTCACAGGTATGAGAGGCCTCAGCAACCACCGTCTGTCCTGCTGTGTCAACAGTTTGCTGCAGGCCCTCTCTGCCACCTGGGAACTGACAGACCTGCTGAACAGGTGAGCACTCTGATCATCATCAGCTCTTGTCCCTCTATCTTCATTTCCACCATCACCGACCTGTTCAGAACACCTCTTTTAACAACTCTGCATACATTCTGCAAGTTCTGCTAAAACAAATTTTTTTGGGATCGAAAAATTTGGTTCCCAATGAGAAGCAGAAAGTGTTTGAACCTGAACAGTGCTTTTGTAGTATTTGTCCTTTATTATGCAAATTGGTGTAAATATGGACCAGTTCCTTGTTTCCATGGATGCAAGGGAATTGGTTCTAGAACCAGAACTTTGTAATTGGAAACAATTGGAACCATTGATACGTTTTTATTGATTAGGCTTCAAAATGTCAACAATCCCAAATGTCTATCATTAGTGATCATAGTGCAAAATAATGTCTTATAATAACTTATGTATGCTGACTGACAACACAATCCAAAGGGAATCAAGCTCTAATATAAAACTGTCTCTAACTAGATATTTGATATTTTGAAAGGGAAAAAAATATTTAAATTATCATTTATCTATTCAGCTTTGGATGTGTAAAAGTCTGATCCTGTTAATGTGATTTTTTTTCCCTCTTTATTATTATTTTTTAGTCAGTATTTCAGGCTGTAGGTTTTGTGGCTGTAGATGGCGCTGTGCCATTTTAAGGAATCTGAACTGTGCGACATCACAAAGTTACATGGTGTTGTCCAGCTGGAAAGAAGTGCATATTTCCTGCAAAGTAATGACAGTTTTATGAATGTCGTGTTGCACAAGATGGGAGTCAGCCACTGTGGGAGCCGATGCTGGAAACATCCCGCTGCAGCTGAAACTAGCCCTCGCAGCCATGCAGAGCAACGTCTGCCGTCAGTCTGCTCCTCATCTTGCCTTCCTGCGCTGTCTGCACCAAAACAACATCAGCCGTAAGAGCGGTCAACTGCCTGCAAACACAGGAAATGTCACAAACTCAGGCTGACGTCGCTGTTCTGTTTTACAGTTGGCGTACAGCACGATGCTGATGAGGTTTTCCTCGCTATCCTCAACTCTGCACATCAGCAGCTGGATGACAAAGCACTGGTTGGTCTTAATCCCAAACACCACAGACACTGTGTGCTTGTTTGCGTCGCCTACGTTTACCTGCATTTTTATCCCACGTCAGGCTCTTGACATCGAAAATCTGTACAAGATGTCCACTGAGATGCAGCTGCAGTGTTTGGTGTGTTCCAGCATCCAGACCCGGACCTGCTCCCTGCTCAGCCTGCCTCTGTATCTACAGGACGGCCACCGTTCTATGGTGAGCGTGCTCTTTGCAGTTCAAGTGTGGATCATTTGTAACTTTGCGTCTTCATCCTGTGTAAACGTGTATCCTCAGGAGAGCTGTGTGAAGTTCTTCTTTGAGCACCAGGAGCTGCGTGGCAGAGATCAGTGCCTTTGTGCACACTGTGAAACCAAAACGCCCTCCAAACACGTAAGGCCTGCTTTTGATTTTATGATTTTAGCATATTATTTATGCTAAAACAAAAACATTTCATGGGACAAGACAAAATCATGAGTCAGGTTTCTCTTCTAGGGTTTCAAACTGCTCTCCCTGCCCAGGATCCTGTGCATGCAGCTGAAACGAGTTTGGAACGATGGTGGCTTCACTCAAAAAGTTGATTGCAGAGTCACTTTTCCTGAGAGATTTGACTTTTTGGAGAACTTCGGTGAAAGTCTCGCCACAGACTTTACCCAAGTACTGACATTGTTATATCATATTGATAGGTGTTTGGACATTGTATTGTTTATAATATAAATGTTACTTCTTATTCCAGGAGGACTGCACCTATGTTTTGTATGCCGTTGTGGTGCATTCAGGGTCTACAATGTTTGGACACTACACGGCCTTTGTTCGTCCTAAGGAGAACCAGACTTGGTATTATGCTGACGACAGTCATGTAAAACAGGTAGACCCGGCAAATATCTGTTATTTGCAGATCATTAGTGTCTTTTTGTGCAACTCCTAGTTTAAAAAAAATGAATTTAATTTGAACTTAACCTTTTGTATTTAACATTATAATCAAATCAAAGGCTTGAAAACCCCCAAATTCTGTCCCGGTGCTGGTGGTCTGAGGAGGTTTACATGCTCTCCATATTAAAGAATGATTAATTTTGTTTATTGTTTCTATGTCAATTCCCAGGCCTCTTGGAAAGACGTGCAGAAAACATATGGAGGAAGGTACGGGTAAACTACTCAACATGACACACTCACATTCCCATAATTACAACTTTGAAAGAATGACAAAATCGGTTATAACACGCATACATCAGGAAGGTCATTTGTTAAGTGTGCCCTCTGATTTAACGCTTTGTAAACTTTTTAAATTCTAGCAAAAGCCCCAGTGTTCTAAAAAATACCAAATATATTAGGATGCATTCTGGGCAAATCATTTAAAATGGTACCCAACACATCTGGAATAAAGAGTTTCCAGTGTGTTGCTATGACTGCTCGCGTTGCATTCACTTTGAAATGGAAGGTGGGATGCCTCAGGGCTCTGTTCCGAATCACTTATTATTTTCAATTCGCAGTACACGCTCCGCCTTTGTTACACGTTGACACTGAGCTTCATACTTTGTCATGTAATACGACTCGATGATGCGCAATTTACATCTCACAATCAACTTAATTGTAAAAAATGCATGCAATTGTCATGCATGCCTATATGCAAATTAATGTATGAATAGAGTTTTATTCATGTTGTTTACAGACAAACAGCTTACCTGTTAATGTACAGAAGAAGCTCAAAGGAGGAGAGAGAAGCACCTGAATGTTCTGGCTGATTGGATGCCAGAAGTGTTGGAATTTGCGGAAACATGCAACCACGTGCATGACAAAATCTTGTTGGGAATTCTTAATACTCAACGGTACTAATTCAGTGATTGTAAGTTTACTCTCACATACAAGGTGAATGTGATTATTTTTTGTGTGCTTTAAGTGTTATTTAATCTATCCACAGGCACAGTCATTTTTGAGTTTTTAATAATTGCCAGTAGGTGGCGTTAAAGACCTAAGCCTACGAGGAGATTTTCCTTCTCAGACCACACACATTGAGAACACACTGAGTGATACTGGGGGCTGGTTTGAATAGCATGCTTAGCTTGGATATTCACTGTGTAAAGCCTTCACTGTTGACTTCCCGGTACAGATGTACGATCTGAGTCATTCATGTGGAACAATGAAGTTATTTTTTTCATTCAGGCCGTACGGAAACAATAAAGAAAATCTCCTCTAGCATCTCACAGCATCTTTATGTATTTGATTTTCTGGTTTCTGATATTCTGAACGTCCTTGGGGATGATGCTCCGCTCTGACCACCTGAGCTCAGAGTGTCTGCCCTCACGGTCCTGTACCTGAAGTATTCGTACTGTGGGCTGGATGTGTCTCTGTTACCAACACTAAAACGACCATTCTGCCTCCAATTATTCTCTGCATGGAAAGCCCTTTTCAGCAGAGCCTCAGAAGTTCCCACTGGGCTCGCCAAGAGTTGGGGGGACCGTGTGAAATGGTGCCTATGTGCTGCCGGCTCTGACAGAATGGAACATGTCTGCACAGTGCCACAGGCAGTCGGCCTCATGCTTCGTCATCCTGCTGCCATGTAGCACAGGCACCGCTTTCTGCATAGGGGTATCTCGCTCCCCGAGCACAGAGCCACAGCCAGATGTGTACATTATGTGCACTATTGCAGCG
>OMNV01011893.1:2632-21361 GCA_900303265.1 Brotula barbata | reverse complement strand
CCCTGTTTGCTTTAATCTGGTGCTGTATAACCTATCCAGCAGCTGATCTCTGGATGCTTGAAGGGTGACAAATCAGCTCACACAACCATCGTTGGTTACATAATGAAGTTTCACATAGGAAACGTCTCTCTTTCGCTCTCTCTCTCTCCGTGTCCAACGTTCAGGCCCGGTGACCATGGTGAAGTCTGCTTTTACAAATAACAAACAAGAACCCAAGGCAAATGTCTGTGGCATGACTTAGATTTCTCCCCACTCATTTAGAAACTGGCAAATCGGATAAATGAGCACACAGTTTGTTCGTGAATATAACACAAATTAACTCAAGTGGTAAATTTAGTGCAATACACTTATACTCTTAGCATTTCATCGAAGCTCCGATTGGTGCGGTGACGTGCGACGATTGGCTCTGAATTCCAGGAGTGGCTCCTCAGGTGTGAATGCAGACCTTTGACTAAGATGGATTCAGTGGAATTTATAGTACGTGCCGTCACTTTGATGAAGAGGCCTTATCTTTTCTCACCGAGTTCATAAAATTTCCTCTTCGGAGGGGGTGGACCTGAATCTGATGTACACAAACTTTGCCTCTCTTCACGTTTTACGCTTGTCCTCCCCGAGATTCTTGGCAGTCTGAAGGTAATAAATAGAACATCTGCTGAGTTTTCGAGGAAAAAAAATGTCCAACACTCAAACTGCTCTAACTAAACAGCAAAGAAAAAGTGTGGTTCACATTTGGTCTGGGCTGGTTTGGACCAGGACCCAGGTTGGGTTTGATTCACTTTCATTTTGGTCTACTTAAAATAGCGAGTGACACTGCTACTTAGTGGTTAATGATACATATTCATTTTCGATTATTTTATAGGTTTTTCATATCAGAAATTGAACGAGGTCTTCTTTGGTGAATTCCAAACCGGAGCGGTCGGTGACGGGTAGCAGATCCCGGCTTTCCCAGGAGGTGAGCCAAGGCCCCTTGATAATTGTGACGGTGACATGTGGGGATATACGACCCGATGCCCCGCCCTTGTCTTCATAACTCTGTTGTTAACCCACAGTTAGCACCTTATCTCTGCTCCTTATCATCAGACTCAGGATCCGGGGAAGATCAGGCTGCAGTCTGAGAGGTGGGGCCGCTCAGGTTACTGCTCAAATGGTTTTAATGACGGCCCGGCTCACCGTCGGCCTCTGAGCGCGCCGCCTCAAAGCAAACTCTCGCTGTGACGTTTCCTTCCGTCTCCGTCCGTGTGTTCATTCACTCTGCACGAAGCAGAATGAGTGGCTTTCGTGGCTTTCGTTGCCTCGCGGATTCCTCACTTGTTGTCAGCATAGTAATTTTCTTACACAATTGTTTGTCACTCCAGAGGCCGGTTTTAAGAGACCAGTACTGAATGAGAGCTGTCAGGGGAAACCTATATTTTCTAGGTGTCATCCTTTAGTTTGAAAAGGCATGAAAGCCTCCCCGGGCGATCCGTCAGCGTACAGGAACGATTGGAATTGCGCCTCGAGGCTAAGCGCTGCTTCGCCATTCCAACTCTCGCTCGTGATAAACTCACGACAACCTGTGAACCGCTGCAGTCAGACACTTCAGCTGCGCTTGTGCACGCATGCCAATCAGTTGCTACATCAGCGCAGCGCAGTTAATGATTTGTACGGTCGGGGAGAACGGCGACGCGGACGACCTGCTTCTCCTCGGCGCACCTCGCCACGTTTGAGAGACTTTTGCCGTTCGCTCGCTCTCTGAATGTGGGCTGGGCACCTTGACGGCAAGCGACCCATTGTCCAAACCTCTTTGACCTGCTCTCTCCTTCAGCCTCTCCTATTTCCGCACAAAGACTCTCTAATGCCAGGTAGCTGGTGCTGGCATTCCTGTTGCATTCCACCATGGGGAAGTTGCTGGGATCGGGATGAAAAATGCCTGAAACAAAGGCCTACTCTCATTCACAGGGTTTAGGGTTCTGTGGGAAAGTCCAGGCAGGACAGAGGTTGGATGGCAGAGGAATGCGAAGCGGGGCATAGCTCACACAGTCTCTATGACACGGACCCAAAGACACATTGACAAGGTGGAGGTCCTCTTACAGGGAGGCATGAGAATGTGGAGCCGATGGGGTCGGCTCTATCGCTCCTTTATTGTCTCTGCAAACAGCTAAATCATCCAGTCAGCATGCACGCCGCTTTGATTTGACATCTGGGCAGACGCTCTGATCCCTCCGAGACTCTCCTCGGTGACGCTCTACGCGCAACATCGCTGCCTTCGCTCTTTTATGAAACATAAACAAACAAATAAATAAATAACGGAGCCCATTCCTGTGCCGCCACACACAGAGGGGAAAGTGCCCGAAACCTCCCCTGGGTCCTATCAGAGGAATTTATCGGCCAGTCTCCTCACTCTCCCACAACAAATACCAACAGATATTCTTGATAATGCGTCTTCAGCGCTGAGGGTGAGGAAGGCGGCGGGTCGTTCAGATCCGTGAATAATGTCCGTGACGCTCTCCCATGCTTTACCTGTTGACACTGTATACACAAATGAAGCCTGGCGGTGCCGACGCCAGAGTTTTCTCAGGATTCTTACAGTTTTCCCTCAAATACTGTCCATTGTTTTGTATTCATAACTCCCTTTTCTCACAATCTGGCTCAGAGAGGAGATTATTATTATTATTATTATTATTATTATTATTATTATTATTGCGATTATTAATTTAGTAGCCTGTGTCCATTTTTTTCATTTCCATATGTAGACACTGTGTCGTCACGTTCGCTGAATAATCCGTTATATGTCATATAATCGATGTAATATAATGAAAAAAAATCAATGAGTTGATCGTAATGGATAAGTCGTGACGGCCCAACCAGGAAGTGAACCGGGCGGGCGAGTGTTTTCCCCCTGCGCCCGCCGCGCACCCGTGCTTTGAATGTTCACATGAAAATGAAAGCGCGGCCTGGAACTTCTGCACAGTTAAAGCTATGATTTGTTTACACTGCGAGCCGTAGCCTACTATCAGCGCAGGCAGTATATCATCTCCAGGTGGTTGTAGTCTATAAGGAGTGTGTGTGGTTGCGGGGCGTTGGAGATGGAGCACGTGGGGAAATGAGAGGAGATCTGGTGCAGCTCACAGGCCCCTCCGGATTGTCTGATGTGGCTTCAACAGTTCTTAGAAAATGCAAAGCCTTCTGGGATAGCACTTAAGTAGTCACCAGACTGTTTTTATGAGTGTCACTGTGTGTGTGCGTGTGTGCCTCAGTGTCATTGTTGCACCCTTTGATATAGGAGGACATATTTGGATAACTGTGGTTTTTACACACACACACACACACACACACACACACCCACACAGAGCTGCCAAATGGCACAGGTGATTTGTCTTTGTCGGTGTGGCACATATTGAGGTTGACTTCTCCCTCACATCTCTGAGGTATCCAGGCTGACTTGTCCTTTGTTTTCTCAGGGCTGTCTCAGTCATAGGAAGATGCTCTTCCTCTCCGGAGATAATCACAATACTTCCAGATTGCTGGACTCCTAACAGACTGTGATACACACGGGACCACTTTAATGGAAAATAACCAAATTTCGATGAAGAAAAATGTTAATCTTCACAGATATCCAACACCATTTTCATTTTTTTTTTTTTTTTGTTTAATGTGTTCCTGCTTTTCGTTAAGTGAATAGAGCCGAGAGGCCCGGCCCCTCTCATCTGCAGCCTGTTATGGCGGAGCGGGAGGATGACATCATATTGGTCTCGAAGCGGCGGCTGGTAATTGGCTCGTTCTCCTCCTCCAGCGGCACGGGCCAAACAGAACACACAAGTGGAGCCAGGCAATGCAAGTCAGATGCACTGGGTTTTTCCAGAGTGGCTGGTGGGGCCTCAGTGCAGAGCCAGAGCCAAGAGGCCTCCAAGAGGGGTGCACCCCTCCGAATGTAAATGTCAGAAATGAATGAAGGGCCTCAACCCAAAATGAAATCTGATATAATGCACCCCAGGCCAGCGTGTTTGATGTGCTATATAATCCACGGCTGTAGTCGGTGGGATAAAACTGCCCCTATTCTCTGTTATGACATTACAAAAGCATTTTCATGTGTTCCTGGAAGTTTTCTGAGAGCCAACGTCAATGTACTCTCAGCCCACACAATGTTCCATTACTGGGAGACCGTACCGCTGCACCTCTGGGCTGCCGAGGAGCCGCGGCCAGTGATTGTTTGTAATATTAAAATCAGCGCGCCATTTTTCACTTCTGAAGCAATGGCATGCGGCGCGACGTGGACGCAGGCATCGGATGATGTAAAGCTCCACAAGGCATTCTTTTATTCTGTAATTCCTCGCACATGTTGATAATGGCCAGAGGATGAAACATCTGGAAATAAGATTACAACTCCGCAGGTTCAGATGTGCGTCTTGTAGACCCGAATCGCATCAGCAGGACAGCAGTTTTTGGAGGCAGCCATTTGATGTGGCGCCGTGAGTAAGGCCTAATTGGCTGCAGTGGATCCGTGAATGAGACCTGGTTCTACCCTGTAGCCACTCACACACACACACACACACACGCAGCAGATGGGCAGGGGAGACATGTTGGTTACCTCTGTTCCCATAAAAGCCAGCCTTTATCTTTTATAGCGCTGCTCAGCCGTGCCACCATGGTTTCTGCTATGTGATGGTTGTAAACAAAAACATCAGCGTGATGATTGTGTGATATTCGTTTCCTCCCTGGAAGAACGATTACACAAACCTTCAAATCTCTGTTATCATCTAAAGGCAACACGTTCTCAGCCGCTGTGAGAACACGTTTGGTGTGTGAAGCCTGTATGGGAAACACGCTTGTTTGCTGTGTGAAAAGAGGGCGCAGTGCTCGGCGTGTCGGCACAAGCTCGTCCGCCTGTCTCTTGCCTATTGTTGTTTCCCCACAACACTGACAGATAAATTGTTGTGAACAGAGGTCACACAGAACGTTTCTAGGTGGTGGAAAGATCACAGTTCCTGTCAGACCCGAGATGCAGCTCAGCGTTTCTTTGTGGCCAAAAACACTGAGCGAGCACAACTGTCGCACCAGCAGCAGCAGCAGCAGCAGCAGCAGCACCAGCAGCAGCAGCAGCAGCAGCGGTGCTCTCGCTGGAATGATTCTTTGAATGCTTTCAGTCTTGGCACTTGCTAAAACTCAGCCTGCGCGTTTTGATTGACAGGCAGTTGCGGAAAAAAAAAAAAAAATTGTTTCCAAGCAAGAGCATAGTTCGGTTTGTTTCCTGCATCATGAGGATTGTGATGCAATTTTGACAGACGTTAGTGGAACTTATTAAAGCGAGCATGAAGTGCTGCATTCATAAACGTATTATATTGAGGAATAGTCATATTCTGTATATCAAAAGAAAATAGAAATTGGTGTGTGAATAGGAGGATCTGTGCTCCTCTGTGCATCTGTAAATGTGGCGTGTAGATCTACCAGATCCCCGAAGCTTAAGATACATATTAAAAATAATGAATTACATGCATCTCTGCAGACTAAATGAATTCTCCAGACTTGTTTTTCATCATGCTGCAATACGCTTTTGTCACTGAGGGGTGAAATATTATTTGTGTTAAACCAACTACAGCTATTTTTTTTTCATGCTAGACTCAAAATAAAACCAGACTCTGCTAAGTCATTAGTCGCACTACAGGCATTAGATAACCCTAAAGGAGCAAAAAGTAGAGTATTCCCTCAGAAATACTCAAAAGTCTACCGATTTGAGGTGTGAGCTCTGGGGTAAATGGAATTTGTGAGCTTCTGTTTGTCTACTTTCCTTCCCTGACTGAAGTCATCGTCACTCTTAACTCATCGTCTTCGTGAGTGAGACAGCGTTTGTTGTGAGGAGCAGGTGGCTCTTAAACTCCAATCATAGTTTGAGTTTGCATGTGAACTTTGTGGAGAAACCCCCGGAGCAGCCTTTTTTTTTTTTTTTCTTCTTTTTTTTTTTTCTGTTGCTGCTGATGCACATTTCTCGGCACATCCTCTCAGCTGGTGAGCTCGCTGTCGAGGCAGAAACTGTGCCGGAGGGAGGAAATGATTCTAGCATAAGGGAATGTGTTATCACTTTCCTTCTCCTCTGCATGCTCTGTCGACAAGCTGGATGTCATATTTGCGTCGCTTATCCGTAAGATGAGATGGAGCACATTGCACACGTCGGACGAGAATGACACGTGTCCCCTCTGCGCGTCTTAGATTCCAGCGCTTCTGGCCGTCACGTCGAGATGACTGGTCCCGACCGGACACTGAAATATCAAATGTCATGTAGGCTGAGGAAAAGTCTCGGCCGCGTTCCACATTCATCCAAATCGCCTGTATCGAGGAAGCAGACGCAGCTGTTGTCAGCCATTGATACCTTTGTTGTTCCTCTTTGCTAGACTGCGTTCGCTGCCAGCCTCTTAGTTCTCTTAGTATCTGCCTTTAAATACTTCTGCCTCTTTATTCCTGCGCATGAGAGTGTTTGCGGAGTTGCACTTGAACCCGATCGATTCACTTCCGATTGTCAACCTGCGTGCCCGGAGTCAATGTCAACACACACTTTGATCTCGCGGACAGAAAGGTCCGCTGCGGGGCACGGGCTTGAATATTAACTCATGCTGGGAATCGGTGGGAACCACCGCGTCCCCTGACGCACAACTCTTCAAACATCCACAGACCCTACACATCTGAGAACACATATCAAACTGACAGCTGTGACTGCGAAGGGTGGAGAGGGGAGCCGCACCTTGAAAGCCCTGGCAACTTTTCATGTCTAGCAAACAGCCACATGTGTCAAACCACTCCTCCCACGCTGCACATTTCACAGATTCCTCAAGAATGTTTGCTTTTTTACCAGGTCAGGAGAACAAATCCAGCACTGCATTGTGTCTCACAGGCTTTGAGACCATTTTATCTTGTGCAATGTGCTCTTTGCCCAGTCATCAGTTTTGAAAGTCTTGCTTCCCCCAGTGAGTATTTATGTCTTCATGGGCTAACCAAAAAGAGAGCCTCCCTGTGCTTTCATTTCCTCAGTGACAGTGGGAATCCTGACCAAGGGCCCGAGCTCCGACCGTGGCTCCAACCATAACATATGCCTCGTTACTTCCTGTTATCAATGATTACATAAGTATCGGAAACAATGACATCCGAGTTTGTCAGGGACTCTGCCGGACCCTTGGATTTCCATGAGAATGAGGGAAGGTTTCTGCTGTGGACACGTTTGGAGGCTGCGTGTGTTCACGAGAGGCAAAGCTAAATATGTCCTTGTTTTTCGAGGAGATGAGCATGTTTATTGGTTTATTTAAGAGGAAATGTAAATGTCCCAGATTTAGCCGAACGGCCGTAAATCACACAGGACGAGGGCCGCGGGTAAAGAAGACCAAAATGAGAAACGTCTCGTGCGGCGTCTCCCGTCCGAGCCACCGGTAACAAAGGCTCGGAGCGTGACATCAGCTACACATCTGACGTCTTGGATGCACACCCTTTGGGTGGATGCAGGATGTGGGTCACTCTGATGGGTTGCGTTCCCATTATGGCGAGTGCTGAGGATGCAGACTGATATAGCCAAAACTGCAGCAGCATTCCCCAGGGACGAGGCCTCGGGCCTGGGAAGCTGCGGCCTCAGATCAACGGGAGCATCGCTGCCTCTGGTCACAGTGAAAGTCCCTCTTTCCCATCACACGCAAGATGACCAGCGGGGGGCCGGCCAACGGCTGACATCCCAACAGATATTAGAATAGAGCGGAATGACTTTCGGTGGGAAGGATTGATGAGTTCCTCCTCGTTGACTCTTGGAAAGAGGAAAAACTTGTCTCTTGGGCGGTAGCAGTCATTAAAGAGCCCGATAGACTGCTGAACAACGCAGTCCTTGTGGGAATGTTTAGTTGGATTAAATGTCATGTTTTCAGGAGTGTGAAATGATTTTGTGTGTGCATAGCATGTCGTATCATGATCACCCTGATCCACCTCTCGTAGCTCGGGGGGCTCTTGGTTTGCTAACAAAGCCCTGGTATCTGGTTCTGCCAGCTTGTTATTTGATTAAGACTAATCTCCAGGTTTTGATTTCAACTGGTTTTGTGTAGGGTGGAAGTACCTCTTGCTCTCTTTATAGGCCTGAATGAAAGTTCAGCCTGTTCAACTGGATTTCGAGCTCTCTGAGCTAAAAAGGGCTGCACCCACGGCGACGTGTCGAAAGACGTGGGAAAACGGAGAGCATGTTACTTTTGAAGGACAACAAACGATGGGAGAAAAATTCCACTATTTGACTGTGTATCTCGTCGAGGAGGACTTTGGATGAACACGGGTTTGATCCCTGAGACTGTGGAAAGGATTGTTGACCGCTGGCTCCACACCAGCCATTTTGTGTCTTGCAATACTCTCCTTCCATTGGAGCGGAGATGATTTCAGAATGGTCAGTGTGTGAAATCCCTTTGGCTTAATCTGACAGAGAAAATCCCTGGTGTGTACAGACCTGAATCACTTTGACAACAGGCTCCACGGTCCAACAGGATTGGGACTAGACGACAGGGGACAGGAGGGGAAGCATGTCATCATCCACGTCGTCATGTTAACTCATTTATCGTGGCATTTCCTGTAGATACGCCTGGTATGCCCCTGTTTGTCTTGGTTTTTCTTCTGAGGCCCTCAGGAATGCCAGATTACACAATACACAAAGAAAATGTTGGATTTCACCATCACTCTTGTGTTTGTTTGTTTGGTTCATTGGCTGCGGTGGTGAGGTCAGCGCGGTCCAGAGATTCACCAAAGTATTGCTGTGTGGTTGAAGCGAAGCTCGTCTTCCTTTGTCTTGGACGCTTAATTGGTTAAATGTAGTCTGTTCTGCAACGCGAGACCGAAGTGAGCCAGGACAGAATGGTTTCAATTTGAAGACAAAGTCATTGCAAAAAAGTCTTACATCACAGAAACAATATTTCCCCACTCCCACTTAAATCTATTATACTGACACTACGTATTAGTGTCTAGAGGAGGAAAGTAACTGTAGTACTGTACATTAGTACACTTTGGAAGCACTCGCACTTTACTCGAGTCGTTCCGTTCTCTGCTACGTTATACTTTACTTCTCCCCTATGTTTCTATGCACGGCAGCGTATTGAGATCGTTAAAGATTAACGTGTTAAATTTATCATCAGATATTGATATTGGGAAATTTGCTGGGCGTCGAAGAAACCTGAAAGTATGAAAATCTGCTAAATCTGAGACACATGGTTTTATGTTTTAGGGGAGATTTGGAGGTTTATCATAACTGATGCATTAAAATGGACTAAATTCACTTTTTTATGCATCTATTTCGTTTTTCCTCAGCTTGCATCGTCCATTTCCTCGTGCTCTTATGGTCCTTGTCACTCTTTTACGTGCGTCCAATACCGCTGAATAGTTCCCGACCTTCGCGCGGTTCATGGCAAATAAAAGCAGTGAAGCCGTATGAATCCCGAGGAGGCTCAGACTGCTCCCTCCCAGGTCCCGCCCTCCTCCGCGCAGTCACCCGACCGACCAATAGGAGTCACTGTGGTGCAGCGCCAAGGCCTGGATCCCGAAGACACGCGCAACCAGGGATCCCCTCCAGCAGGACCGTCCTCTTACTTCTGATACTTCGTAGTGTTTTATTTACAGTACTTATTTACCGTTTGTTTCATCCCGTGCTACCACGTTGAATCACCACGTGGTACCGTTCCCACCGTCACCATTGTGTTGCATTTCTCAGATTCCGGCACAGTGGACCACTGTTGTTTCAGGCTGTAACTCTCATGCTGATAACAGGTTGATTTCCAAGTTTCCCTTTGAATGCATGAGAGCAAATCTTCTTGCTGAATTTAATCAAGCAATGAGCCCAATGAGGTGAATTAAGGCTGGCGCTGACTCAGCCTCACAGAGGCCTCTTTATGCGGCTGCAGAGGTTGAGGGGGCCCAGGGTGAGCATGCAGCACACACAGGAAAACACCAGGCAGCTCCCAGACAGACCAGGCCCCAGCAGTCCGCCCCTGAATCCCTCCCTGCCTGCCGTTTATAATGAGCATATCGCCTCACTTTCAAAGCACTTTCGTTCACATTGCGAGGCCCACCATTTCCTCCTCTCTCTCAGGAGGGAAATGTAAGTGTGCTGGAGTGGAAATGTTACAGGGTCTAAGGGAAGTGAGGAGACGACGAAAGCAATGTTATTTGTGGAACACTGAGGCCCACTGCCTTAAAATAAACTTACAGAAAATGACTTACTGGAAACTGCTCTGTTCTCTGCTGCTGATTAATGCCTCATTTTTCTACGTGCACTGAGGCTGTTTGAGAGAGAGAGAGAGAGAGAGAGAGAGAGACATAGAGGGAAAGACTAATTTTTGTTTGATCCAAGGTCACTCTGTGGCCAGCTGCAAGGCCCTCTATCTACCCCTGGGATCTGTCTTCCTATTGGACATCCTGCCCCTGATGAATTGTCACTCATCTCATTTCAGTCTTCACAGAGGAAGTCGGCCATTGCCAGGACACACCCAGTCATCCTCCGCGGCCAATCAGCCCGTTCCCGGTGTCCAGCATCCTTTGCGTACAGAAAACCGCAGCTGCTTCGGGAGCTCCTTCACCAGATTTTCGTTTGTGTCCTTCTTTCTCTAATCTCCGACCACACACACATGTTCACTTGTGACAGGCAGCCGCTGCCTGTTGGCCCCAGCCCAGTCCTGCAGAACTTGCAGACGTGCCCGTTGTGCGGCAAATGAGAAGGAAAGGCTCGGGGGACGTCAGAGTCGACTGCTGGAACAGAACAAGGGCAACGGAGTTATATAACGCACAGAAAAGGAGCTGTATACTCACATGAACGACATCAGTCTGACACACGCCGTGCTCTCATACTGTGAACATGTACAGTAAATGTACATATTCACAGTATGAGAGCATGCGCGCTCTATTTTTACACTCTGGTATTCTAAGATCGCACAGACACAAAGATCTTCTGCTGGGCTGCCAAGTGATCTTTTCTAGACATGAAGAGCAGAAGTTTGTTCAGTGTTTCATAGAGAGGATGTGATCTCACCCATTTAAAATCCAACCTATGTCGCTTGCAGCTTATGACTTAATCCAGGCTTCCCCTTTTGTGAAAAGTGTCCCACCCCGCCACTTACGGAGAAATTCGGCGCTCTTCTACTGTACAAAAATCTCATGATGCACGGGAAGTCACACTGCAAAAACTCAAAAAAGGAATCAATCTTATGTTTAGCTTCTTTAAGGGAAAATAACCTTGCATGAGTTATATTTATTTCTGAGTCTTCCTTAAATCTGGTGCTAACTAAGATTATTTCAGCCTGTTTGGTGAGCAGGCTTGTCTGAACCGTTTCCTGGACACATGACGCATGATCTTAAGGACGATTCTGCTCGGCCGGACTTTATTGTCACGTTAACCGTTTCCATTTGAATATCAACGTAAACGACAAATGACGTTATTGGTGTTATCTTCAGCCTGAGAAAAAATACATTTTGCACAAATAATCCAGTTGGCAGAGCCTCTAACGTGAGGTTTTATCGCTTATAGAAAGCTAAAGAAGCTTCAACAAACTATTTGTTTTCCTCTCTTACTTCAGCAGATTTTTTACTAAACATCAAAATATTTAGCGTGTTTCCAAACGGAGATTTTTGCCGTGTACAGTTGTTCAATCCCTCAACTCGAAGGTATTCCTCACATTCGTAAAGGGTTCTATGTGGTTCTGCTGCAGTACAAACCTATGTAAATATCCTGGTTCCGGCACCTCAGAGAACCTCTGTTGTTTAAAACGCAACCTCTTCCTCTCCCATCCCCACTGTGAGTCTCTGCTATCACTCCTGAGTGCACGGAGGAGAATAGGGCAATGTTCTCTGAGGGATGCAAGCTGCCGGACGTCAGAGTCGTATACAGACTTAATGGAGGAGGAGAAGGAGGAGGGGAGGGGAATCAGCAGTGACCCAGGCCCAGACTGTGGAAAAGAAACCCCCTTGTGTTCCAGATCCAGACTAAAAACCAGGCCCGGATGTTGCTATCTGTCCCATCATTGTCTTCTCAAATGTTGGCATTTGAGTTTCAATGATGGCTTTCAGTTTAGCCAAAACATTCCAGAGATGCAGTGTGGGAAACACCCTCGTTTTCCTGTGCTGATTTGATGAGTTTCTGATCTCGCTGGGTGATTGAGTGCAAATTTGCTGGTTGCGCCGCAGGATTTCCAATCATATTCTATGGACTGAGGGTGGGAGTTCCTCTAGCATAAGGGAAGTTTGTAATTATCACACACGACAACTAAACAAATCCAGAAAGCTGCTCCTAACCGAGATTTTTCCCACAAACTTCACTGGGAAAACACCTTCTTTCCCACTTTCCTGTAGCCACACCACGCCGTGCTGAGTGGCAGTGACAGGTCATCTTTGATGTGTGACACCCTTGATAGAGGCATGCTCCACGCTACTGATAGCATGACCAGAATAGCATGTGAAAGAGCAACATGCGACTACCCGTGCACATTTATGTAGCCTACTTTTAATGTTTGGGAATGGGTGTTTAGCCCACTTCCTGCAGGGTGTAATCAGTTGATGTGGAAGCATATCCTATGCAACCATGTGACAGACAGAAGCCACTTTATCTGCTCCCTGGCTGAACTACAGCAGCTATCACTCAGCACTGGGAGGAGTCTTCACCACTGTTCACACCACAGCATTCCAGCCATAGCATCCTCTTCTCGACTGTCAGTAAACCCAAACAGGCAGCTTGACTCTGAGCACATGGGCAACCTGTAATCAAGCTCGTCCCTCAATCTGGCATGTAAAAGTAAATCCTGTGTTTATATCCCAGCCAGGCCTCCCTCGTGGAATGATTTACTTGATCTCGCACAGGAAATACACGAAATGATGTTGAGCTTCAAGACCAATCTCTGGGATTACAGATCCCGACTGATCCTCCGCCCCCTCTCTCCTTCTTTCTTTGTTTGTCTCATTGTCTCTGCCGCTCCCCTGATCTGTGGCTCCGTGGCAGGCTGCCCATCTCCGGGCCCCTGTACTCTGGTTGGTTCAGTGGACTGGTATGCGGCAGGAATCTTTGGATCAAGGTGATTTCACGCTCCTCCACGTTTTCCCAGGGCTTCAGGCACTCTCTGTTACCTCTGTGCAGTTCAGAGTGTGTGATAGCGGCTGACATGTGTTATCATAGGACACATGCACAAACAGCCGCAATAGCGCAAGGCTGCTTTATCTGTCTAACGCCTCTGTTTCCCTCAAGTGTCAGGCTTTGACCGTCTGGTATGGCAGGCTTCTTTGGCCTCTAGCGGACAGCCCCAGTTTGGACAAAAACACCGACCCGGGATATTTATCGACCCCTCCATTGGCAGACGAGGGGATAACGCTCTGACACGAAATCTCAATTCTCTCATGAATGCTCTCATACGTCCGCCCAACCTTTGAAGTAGAGCTAATCTGGCTAACCTTGACATTCCCTCAGAAACAGTTCCCACTCTTGTTTCACTCATAACAATGCCACAGTGCTCTTTTTTTTTCTCAATGAAACTCTGTATCTCATTCAGCTCTTTAGTATTGACTGTGAAGGGGAACTTTGTGAAGTCGTTCCAGTGAGAAGCGTCTCAGTTCAACTTGTGTTATTCCTCTAAATTCACCGTTTGTCCCAGAGTAGCATCGAATCGCTTTTCGATGCGTCACCTCTGAGTTCAAATCACAGACGCGGTAGGTTGTGTGCTCGATGGACCTCAGGGCGGTGACCCCGACACTAGATTATCCAGATGCTGTGATCAGATGATGAGACTGGTGTGGATGGAGCCTGGAAGAGGAGGCAGGGTGACCACGTGAATTTGTGGTCAGTGTGTACCTGACCTGGACCTTGCATTAAAATGTGACATCGGTATCTAGATAATCCAGATAGTGAGGATGGATGTTAATGCAAGGGCCTTTATATCGAGCCCCACCAGTAAAGTTCCAGAAGGGACCTTGATATTTAGGATTATTCTGCCTTTTGTCCAATTTCCCTCATGTCTGCTTGGTCTCCCTTGTCTGTCTGTGGAGGTGGGGTGTAGACAGCCACGTGACAAATAAAATCACCACGACCTCTTTTCACCAGGCAAACTAGATCCCTCTGTTGGCTTCCCACGCCTGCGTCTGGAGGAACAAACGATCAAGATCCAGCCTTTGGGTTCGAATCCTTGTTACCAGGATGCAAATCCGGGTCTTTGCAGTAGTGGGGCAGCTTTAGGGAAGTCGGAGCTAAAACTGCATTTTCATGAGAAATTGCTTTTTTAAACATAAATGGCTTCCCTTACGGGATACAAAGACCGTGAAGGAAGGATAAAAGGTTGAGCCACCCCGGATCTTCCTCTTGAAAGCTGCTCGCAGAGGAAATAAAAAATGACTGTTGCTGTCACTTTGACCGGATAGCAGAAAAAGTCAGAAAAGGCCACAATATTCATTTTGGGTTTCTCCATAGTTTTATAATACGGCCACACCAAATTTAGATGCGCAAACACACTTTTCATGTGTTTGAGAAGGAATTTAGCACCAACAGTCGCAAATAAAAACACAACTAAGTGAGCTGGCCTTCAAAGATCAAATGCAGTAGGGAGTTAACGACCTCATGGCTTCCTCTTCCATTATAATCCTCGGGTTTTTATGGAAGAAGGCGTGTTTCAGAGGGACAAAGTAACAAACACATTCAGATTGCAAACAGTAAGCACTCTCTACAGATTTGCATATCCATCCTGATGTGAGGTGGTGGCGTGCCAGAGGACTTCCTATTCGGAAAACTTTCCTTTGGAAAGCGATCAACAGGCTACCCACACCCTTTTGGTATGAGGATGTCTGCAAACGTCACACTGTGTCCAAAGGGTTCTAACTCATCTGACACGTGGTCCTCAGAGACAATGTGGTGATTCTCATACACGGACGTTACACACTAATGAGACAGTGTTCCTGTTGGTATTTTGAACAAAGCTGTGCACTAAGACACACATACTGATATTTTGACATAAAGGCGAATTAAGAGGGTGTAAAATTGCCCAGGAGCATAGTGTTAATGAATAGTGTTCTTCCTACACCAAGTATGTAAGGGTTAATAAGAGGAAAGCCCCTAAATGTCATGTAAAACAAATGATTTGTCCCTAAGCGTAATTTGTCCCAAGAGCATTTATTTATTTATTTGCTTTGTTGGTTTAAAATGTATTTTGATACATTTATAGAAAACCCTGTTGTAAATGTATCAAAATAAATTCAGCGTCCAAAAATGTGTCAAAAATAAATACAACATTTTGTATTTTAAAAATGCAAAAAAAACCCCAAAACATGTGATGAGACCATGAAATCGAAATTTAAGGAAATAGGTTGAGGTTAATAGATTAAGTTTTTTTTTTGTTTTTTTTTGCTTTTGTTGCTCGCACTTTGTGATTTAGTTCAGAGTTGTCTGGAATGTAACATTAGCTGCCGGCCACCGAGCTGCTCTTGCCCTGTAATAGCCATTTAACATCTTGAATGCCCATGAAATGTCCATTATCCATTATATTCATGTTTTTGAAGACGGTGGCATAAAACAAAATTACTAGACCACACACTTTATTTTACACATTCTCTCTGACACTGACATTCATTGTTTGATTTTGCTAGCCTCCACTTAGCCTCGCTACATTTATTGCCAGCAAATTTTAGCGAGGAGATTGTTGAAAAACTATAATTTAGAACTTATTATTAACTAATTGAATGTTTACAAATAGTACACTGCACAAAAAAATACACTGCCTAACCCTGCTGGGAGGCTTGGCCCTAACTACATGATAGAATGGTGTGAGTGCATGATTCATTAAACCACAAATCTGTTTTGCATCCATAAACATCACATCAGTCATAAATAATCTGGGGTTTAACGCTTCATTAGTAATTCAGAGAATTAGGAGGGTGAATTATTTACATTTTACAACTTTTTTATGATGGAAACCCCCACATCCACCATGCTAACACAATATGTTCCAAGACATTTCAACAAAGTATTTGGGTCTATCAAACTACCTGTTTTACCTTGTGAAACATGTTCATTGTGTTATGATGTGATGTTGTTAATTACTTATTTTACCACGTTCTTAAATATGAGTTTTTTAAGCCTGTAAGGAGACGAAGCTGCAAAGACTCTGTAGAGTGCCTCTATCTATGGTACATAAACCAACCAAAGAATAAATAATGTGAAGAACGCTCAGCATTCCAAAACTTTGACTTTGTTTCGTTTTTGTAGATTTGTGACTCTAATACAAATATTCATCATATAATACAAATAATATAATTGAGGATGTTTTTACTTCTCTCCAAGTGTCACAGGAGTTCAATTTGACCCAGCCAAACAGTATGTGAGGAATAATTCACGTTGCACATCACTTTTGTAACTTTCGTTTAAAAAAGTGATGCGTAAATAAAAAAAAATGTTGACTATTGACTAGTTCAACAGAATCCCGTGAAGGCAGCATGAGGTCATTGAATTGTGGAACAGGCGGAAGTGAGGCGTTCAGGGCGCAAGCAAGCTATTGGATTTATTGTGAAAGTAAACGGAAGCTGTGTGTCTTCGTGGAGCTAGCTTGACTCGACCGATGAAGAGAATCAGACGGAGAGGCAGCAGGACGCGAATGGATCAAAGCCCGTCGTCTCTGCCTCATGCTTCGACCTGGGCTTTTCTCCTGCTCTCCTCCGTGTCCAAACCCGCCTAGAGCATTCTGACAATATTTATTTAGCATTCTGCAAAGCAATTAGGGGGATGGAGGACCGAGTTATGGAGCTTTTCTGCCTGGAATCGGACACAACGTTGAAAGCCCAGCCTGACCCAAACATTCTCTGCGATGACAGAGTGTTGCAAAGTTTATTAACAATCGAGGACAGCTTTTTACCTCAATGTTCATATTTCCAGCGAGTCCAGAAGGATATTCAGCCTTATATGAGACGAAAGGTTGCAGGCTGGATGCATGAGGTTTGTGGCCATTTTGTGCCTTTGTATCGTTTGTCTTGTTGCTTAAGAGCGTTTAGTTTTTATTTATTTTTTGCATTTTCACACACAGAATCCTCAAGTTAAATAGTTGAGACCACGAAGTGTTCAAGAGGATGTTATGTGATTTGACAATTGAAAAAGAATGACTCACCAAAGGCGTGGGAGCTTCGGAAATTCCATCATGCACGAAGAAAAATAGACTTCAAAGACATGGCCTATCTACATATTTATATTGGAAAAGCTTAAAAGTTGCACATATTTGCTAAACACTTTGCTCAGACGATTTGCGAGAGGTTAATATTAATTTACGTGTAGAAATCATCGAGTTTCTCGCTTTCTTGTAATTTAGATAAATTTTTGAAAATCCCTTCAGGTTGTCGCTTTTGGTCTTGCAAACCACTTTCACTTTAAAAGAGCTAAAAACCCAAATATGCCAGCAGCAGGCTGTAAAAACCGTCGGAAACGACTGCAAACTAGTTTTTGATAATATTGCACAGGAAAGAAAGCTTGTATGTGGTTTATTTTATTTTTAAGCTTTTTTTTCTTAAAGCCTATACTGCCGAGGAAGAAGAGCAGAATGGCGCTGGGGTTTTTTTTTGAACGACTTCCTTTAATTTTGTGCCTTGCTCGATTCATTTTTCAGCCTTTAACTAGCTAAAGAGTTGTGAAAATGAGTGATTTAACCTTTTAGCCCCATGACAACGCAAGCATGGAAAAATCTCAGGCTTAAGCAAAAACCACCCACACCTTGACAGCATCTAGCCAGGCCTGAAAACATCCACTGCTGGGGATTTATCTTTGAAATAATTCTTTTTCCACTCTTTCCTCTCTTTCCAGGTTTGCGAAGAGGAGAACAGCAATGAAGATGTGTTCCCATTAGCCATTAATTATTTGGACAGATTTTTAGCAGTGATGCCTACAAGAAAAAGTTACTTGCAGCTTCTGGGAGCTGTGTGCATGTTCCTGGCCTCCAAATTAAAGGACAGTAAGCCACTATCTTCAGAAAAGCTATGCATGTACACAGACCACTCCATCACCACACGGGAACTGCTGGTAAGAGTTAATGGCGGCTTATCTTTCAAAAGCCCCATTCATGAGAAAATTAAGTGCACTGTCACATTTTTACTGATCATTTTGCTGTTAATAGCCGAATTGGTTTCACAGGAAGTGTCCCATTTTCTCCATAAATTAAGCTGCACACTGCACGGCTACATCCTTTCTTGGATCCATGTGAACTGCAGTAGTGTGCGATGCCATCTAGTGCCAGTTATGCAGTATAGAATGCATAATTATCAGTTAGTTTCTGTTTCAGACACTGAGTGTTTCCGTGTGAGCTAGCTCGGGGTCCTAACCAGCATCAACAACAGTGTTAGGAGTTTGATACAGTTCCTTAATGATGCTTTATTTAATAGGCTGTCTTAACTCAGACACACGTGATTTAAACAGAATATTGTGGAAATTATACTTGAGTTTTTGAGTTTTGACAACAGGAAGCATATCAAACAAACCTCACAACCAATTTGAGATGAATCAGACAGGATAACTTTGAGACGTTGAGCGGACAGTATGTGATAATAATCATCTTTTTGAACCTAGAGGAAGAGGTTAGACCACTCCATACGTACATGTATGTTCACCACAGATGTAGAGCGAATGTGGAGTGCTATATATTGTCATAAGCGTCCAGATTCCTGGATATCCTCACAGGATGCACAGAAATGGCTGCGGGAGAGGAGCTGGTGGAAGTTGTCATCTCTCTTCCTTGTGATGTTTGGGGGAGGGGG
>OMNV01011891.1:5643-18966 GCA_900303265.1 Brotula barbata | reverse complement strand
TTGGGTGGATCCATATGAAACCATTTTCCATGACCACACCTTTCAGACAACTTGATTTGTTTTCTTCTTTTTAGATTTGGAATGGGGTTTTTTTCTATGCGAGGCAGAGTGTGTGTGTGTGTGCGTGTGTGTGTGTGTGTGTGTGTTGTGTAATAGTCTGCCAGCCCATCATAGCTATTCCCCCACCATACACTGGCTGGAGGAGCCTGTAACTCGTTACACTTTGTTGCTGCTTGCCAAATGTTGCTACATCACACCAACTTCTTGGATCCACAGGCATCATGGCCAGTCGTCACTTGTTAAAATCCCCATCATGTGACACAGAGGTGCGTGCCTGCTGGAGACACAGAGGTCTTGTTTTCTGTCAGCTACATGGTTCAGAAAGTGGAAAATTTTAAGCTTGTTTGTTTGTATTTTTGTGAGGAAGAGATGTGTACAAAAGTTGAGAGATTCAAAGGACGTCACTGTTTTTATAGTGACTCATCTTACAAACTCATCAGCTTTGCTCTCTTTGCACAGGGAACATACACTAATACGCCCGCAGAATAGAATGAGAATCGTGTTTGTATGATTTAACAGGCCCCAGATGCTTGCTGTAGCATGGGCTACGGTTATATTCTGGACCTCTCCTTCATCTCCTTCACCATTATTGCATTCCTTCTGTCAGAAACAGTGGTGGAGAGAGGAAGTATTCCAACAATCTGGCCGGTCTGACAGACAGAGGGAGGGAGTTAGGAAGACAGCTGAGAGAGGGATATTCCATCTGGTTATCGTGAGGGCTGTGATCTGTCAGTGGAATGCTCTGTCCCTTCAGTGGAAACACAACAAGACAGTTTAATGGTCCTCTTTTCTGTAGCCTACTCCTTTCCGATAAAAATTGTGTGTTACATTTAAATATGTAGGCCAATATACAATATGTTTATACATACGACATAACCTCCTTGGCAGAGGTACAAAAAGAAATAGGGGACGAGAAAATTTGGGAAAATTCCTACATGTATTCTTGAACTGCTTTACTTCACAGAGATAGAACATCACTATCTGCCCCCCGGAAACAAAGCAGTGATGAGGACCGCAGGAGCACTTTTTTGATATTTGAGAAAATACAGCGTATGAATACTGGACTGAATAACTTTATGTTACACATCTCAAATTTGGAACGTCCGCAAATGAAATGAAATCAATAGAAAAATTGTGAAGCCGCTGTTCACCGTGTTGGATTGCTGTCGTCAAACAGGTTTCAAGTTACCGGATGCTGATTTTCATACTATAATGAAATTAGTTAAAACCACTAGGTACTCAAACAACGCTCTGGGATGTCACCAGTAAAGCAAACTATACAAATTTGTTGGAAATTAGCCAAAAACACCAAAAGCCAGGAGTCATTTACAGCATGGAATACGTGGAAGAGTTATTCTAATATTTCTGTGACCTAGTCTGCACTAACATCCATCTTCCTGCTATTAAGATCCCTCTCCGTCTCCTGATGTGCGTTTGCTAATGACTCACACTTTAATTAGTGTCACTAATCAACTGTCATCATGCTGACCCGCTGCAGGGGCGTGTGTGTCTTCGTGTGTGTGTATGTGTCCCCGTATCTCATTCTGGTACAGCCTCATTATTCATCCTCAGTTTTTCTTTGTTTAGAGGAAGTGTTTGAAGTCGATAAAAATGTGTCAATGACAATGAACTGATTCCGTGATTGACTGATCTGCCTCTAGTGCGATTTCAGCCCAACAATCCGGCCTCCTTCAGCCCTCTCCTCCATCGATTCACTTTCACTCTGTCTCTCTTTGTCATTGATTCATTTTCAAACAGCGAGCTTGAAATCCCAAGGTCTCGTCGGGGTTCGGTGTCTGCTGCTGTGAGCCCTTCATTTGTTTGTGCTCTTTTTCGTAAGCGGCTGCTCCGTTTTGGAACTATCCTGTGTGTTCCATGTACAGTAGACCGTTTGGTGCACTAAAATGTATTTATTGAACAATCATGTATTGTGTTGTGTCTGTCTCTCTACAGATGTAAGAACAAGTTGTACCCTGATAATCTTCCTCGTACCAGCGTAGTGATTGTGTTTCACAACGAGGCGTGGAGCACACTCCTGCGAACTGTGCACTCAGTCATCGACCGCTCTCCACACACACTGCTGGAAGAGATTGTCCTGGTTGATGATGCCAGCGAGAGAGGTGCACCCACACACACACACACACACGCACACAGTGTGCTCATCTCTCCCGAGTGGGGTTTAGCCTATTTTATACAGTAAGGTTTATCTGATTCTGTGCTTTTGTGTGTGCGTGTGCGCATGTACAGATCTGTGCGTACGTCTGTTTGGTTCCTCGTCCTTGTACAGTACACGCTATGTGTGCCTCTCCAACCTATTCTGTTAATCCATGTTTGGGGAGATTATGTCTTTAATTTGCCAGACGGTGGGATTACACACTGTTATTACCCTCATTCCTCCTCCTCTTCCACTACACTCAGTTATCTCACCCTATGAGACCTAAGGTTGGATGGGATGGTTCAAATAGCCATGTGCGTGCTTGTGCGTGTGTGTGTGTGTGTTGCGGGGGTTGCATTTTGCGGCTTTGAGAGATGTCAGCAGGCACAGGAAAGAATAAGTACACACACTTTGATCTGTTGGCACAAACGAATAGTTGGAAGGAGTCTTGTAATCCACTTTATCCACTGTGCCTCTTGCATGTCTCTGTTTTCTAGTGTGTGCACTGATTATATGTGTGTGCTCTTTGCTTATGTCTTGTGTTAGATTTCCTGAAGCGTCCCTTGGAACAGTACGTCAGACGGTTGGAGGTCCCAGTTAGAGTGGTGAGGATGGAGCAGCGGTCTGGACTTATCCGTGCCCGTCTCAAGGGAGCATCCCTCTCCACGGGCCAGGTGTGTGTTGGCATGTACACAAGTGCATGGAGTACTACCCAATGACCTGTTCTCCATATGGTAGTTAAGCTCCAGGGTTTCTCTTAATTGTTTTACCCATGTTTCTAGGTCATAACCTTTTTGGATGCTCACTGTGAATGCACAACTGGGTGGCTGGAGCCTTTGCTCACACGCATCAAACAAGACAAGTAAAGACACATACACACCCAAACACACCAGTGGCAGAAAAAAATCAATACACTATTATTGAGCCTGTAGGGTGCTCGCCTCGTGCTTTCTTTATGCCTAATTACTCACCGTTTACTGCTTCTCGCAAACAGTTACTCACATATAAAAATGCGCTGAGTAGATATATTTGATTTTTGGACTTGTCAGACTTTGCAAATTAGCCCTTAATGCTTTATGGTTTAGGACTGTGGTATGTATGTCGGTGTGTCACAATGTGTCTGTCCAAACACTGCAGGAGAACGGTGGTGTGCCCTATCATCGACGTTATCAGTGACGATACGTTTGAGTACATGGCCGGATCCGACATGACGTACGGAGGCTTCAACTGGAAGCTCAACTTCCGCTGGTACCCTGTGCCCCAAAGAGAGATGGACCGTCGCAAAGGAGACCGCACATTGCCTGTCAGGTTGGTAATTTGAAAGTAAACTAATTTTACCCCACTAATGGAGCCCGGAGTCTTTCCAATTCCATTTTTGTGCAGATGATCGGCAAAATTTGACAAAGTTCAATGCAAATTTGCTTTGTTTCCACCACCTCGTAACTCTTTCTATTTATATACTGAAATCTAGCCATTGCTAAAAATGAATCATGTCACTGTGTCCTTACTTGTTGATGACAGCCAAGTGAAGGAACAATAAGCCCTCAAAAAAAAACCTAATTTTGTCATCTGTTCTCCAGCAGCACCACTGCTGCACAGCTCCCTTTGCTGGAGTGCTTTCCATTTGAAAACATAGACTTTTGGAACATTGCCAGAGATCCTCTCACTCTTTCGATAAATTCTTGTGTTGCTGCACTGTTGCTCTCCATTGAGCTGCAGTTGTCTCTCTCTGATTTAATTGAGGAAAATCTCAGTCTTTTCTTCAGTCCACACAAGAGGCTACACGCCTCTGTAAACGTGCCCAGCTAGGACTGCCCGGTTAATCGTGAAAATAAATCACAATCTTGATTCCCACCTGTGCGTGATCTCATTTCTAAATTACGACAATTCACTTTCTCCCAATCCCCTACGCATTAACGTCACACTGCGTTCACGTGTTGACTTCATCACTTTGGAACAATCTGACTTGCTATATCAATCACAGTTACACAATGTAAAGCAAAACAAGCTATTAATTGGACGTTCAACTCAATCGATATTCTCTCATTTCTCTTCCTCACTCGCAGCGCTCTCCTGTCAGTCCTCGTTGCTTTAGTAACCCGATGCTGCGGGATTCTAATCCGGCATTGTCGCAGCACCGTAAAGTAACACTAGAAATCTTCAATGAGAGGAGGAGAAAAGATGTGGGATATTTACTTGTTACAAGAGACTTTTAGGTTTAAGTCAAGCACTTGGACATACTTTTAGACCGGGCTTTAAACAGACGACATAACATGACATAACATAACAGCAAGCTTCTCAGACGCCTTTCTTTAAGAGTGTAATAAATGTTTTTGTCGGGGAGAGAAAAAAGAATCGTTTGAGAAGATCAAGATCTCAAAAAATTATGGGTCACATTTTAGCAAGAATTGTGCAGCCTTACGCTCAACACAGAAATAACATACTAGTCATATCCTAAATATAACCCACTAAGTCACAAAGACTCCTTCTTTTTGTGTTCAACTGAACATAAAAAAATGTGATATCTGAGGGCCTTGTAGCCTTTACCACTTCTCAATTTCTAAATACCAATGCAGCAAATTGCAGCTCAATGAAAACGGCACCAGTGAAAAGAGAATTCCCCAACATGGGCCACTAATGAGCATAATAATACAATTAGCAGGCGCTTGATCATACTCATTAACTCAGTCAGCAGTTTTATATAGTTTGTATCCTGTGAGCTTTAGCGTTGCTGATAGGCGTCACAATTGATGCGAGGAGTGAAATCGCAGCTCACCACTTCAATTTCCACAGCCAATAAATATAGAATGTTGACATAGCATCATTATTAAAATGATATACTGAAATGATTCGAGGTATTTGTGAAAGATTCTGCTGGGTGGTAAATCAATTGCGTTCCTCGTCATATTTCTAGCATCCTGAGGGCCCGTTTCTGCCTCTCCCTCATCTATTCCTCTCGCTCCTGTTTTTCAGCAGACCTGTTATTATTCAGGGTCACGCACTTAATACACATTACGTAACGCATTGTGTCCTTGTTTTTGCATTTATTTGTAGATGGTTGTTCATCACACCTTCAGTGACAGGATTTTCAGCAGAGTGTTTTTAGAATGACCTAAAAAACAGAAAGATGGCTTCCGTGTAAGGAAATGTTTCAGACGAATGACAGGATTTATTAAAAGTGTGAAGTAGTTGCATATGATACGGACAAATTAAAAGCAATTGCCCCCAAACAAATCTCACCTTGTACAGTTCTCTGTATGAATGAATACAAGGATCAGGAACAGTATCATCAGTATCAGTCATCATCATCAGTAGTGATGTAAAGGTATGGAATATAAGAATATAGTCAGGTAAAAGTACTAATTTGCAAAAATATTTGTACTCCACTCAAGTGCAAAATCTCTTAAAACATACTTAAGTACTCTCGTGAAGTATTTGTACTTTTTTACTTTAAACCCCTGCTTTCCGACTCTGCACCCTGCAGGAGGTATTTTGGTGTATTGCACCTCAGAAGCTACACTGCCTATAATAAGTACACCTGCCTGGTAATTTGCGGTACTGGCCAAAAGTCCTTTGGGAAAAATTTGTTTATGGGCAGAGACAGCAAAAACCCAGCAGGTAGCCAAAGTCCAAAAAGGCTCTTCGAAAATCCTGTGAACGCCGTAAAGCTGCCTGTCAGCTGGACGCTGTAAATCCTGAACACGAGGAGCTGAAAGGATTTACCCCACGAATACCTCAAAATACTTCACTTTACAATCTCTGTGTCAAATATTGACTTGTTCTCAGAGCTTTCATTGTTGTTTAATTGTATGCATGTTTATTTAATGTTTTGGTTACTTCAGCGTGTTTTCATCTTATTTAAGTTTTTTTTCTTTGTTTGAGCCTTTTGAAAACAGTGATTTAATCTTCAGGCTCCACAAAAAGCTTCGAAGAATTTTCTGCCAGTAGAAAAACTTTCACACAATCTATTTTTGATTTAGGAAGCATAAATCACCAATCTGTTTTAGTCCCATGGTTGTTATCCATAGTTGTGCAACAAACTGTGTGCCACCAATTACCACGGACGACTCATATTTGTTTTTGTACTCCTGGGTCTCTTATTGTGTTCCACTCTCAGCCAGACTCTGGCCTCTTGAAAACAAGCCCTTCCTCGGTGTGCTTTCAAAATGCTTTTTTTCATTCGTGTTTGTCCATTTGAATGCTGGTTATTACATGTTTGTGAGGGAGCTTGGAAGCAGAAGGAAAACAGGCAGTTAGGATAATGAGCCTGATGTTTAAAGGAAGAAACTATCCTGAGCCGGTGAAAATGGGGGGAGAGCATCAAGCCACTGAAGACTTCCTGTTTTTTTTCTATTTTCTGCTTTTCTGTGATGGTAAAAAGAAACAGGAGGAGGAGGGGAGTAGAAAACCTGTTGAGTTCTGAAGATTTAACTGAAACGACAGAGGGCCCACACAAACCCACCTCTCTCCCTTAATTTACAGGCCTGCACAGAAGCGGTACCTGCACACACACACTGCCTAAAATGGAAAATACCAGACAGAATTTGTGTAGAGAGCGAGACAGACAGACAGACAGGCAGAACATTTACATGCACTTTAAAACTTCCATCATACTGTGATTAAAGCGATAAATTGGCTTTTTGGAATGTCATCGTTTCGCCATAATGCGGTTGGAATTGGCACGAATCGAAGTACACTTAGTCCAAATAACAGAGCTAGATTATACAGTGACAAATGGATTAATTCAGGCATGTAAACATCTTAATCCGCCTCCTCCTGCATTTCTTCAGTAGACAGACACTCCTCATGCTGCAACAGGTCGCGTGTCCTCTGAGAGCAGTGGACTCCTATCAATTCAGTCTTATTGATTTTGTATTTATATAGGGCTTAATCCTATTTTTTCCTTTAATCACAGTAAGGACTCAGTGTATTGAGTGCATCTAAACCCACTGAGTCAGACAGCATTTGCATAGTTGAGCAGATTTCCCTGTCTCTCTCTTTCTCTCACCATCTCTCTCTCTCTGTCTCCCCCATGTTCAATTCAAATTCTAATTAATTTGCCGTGAAATTTCAGTCACCCATCCTGTGCATATAAACCAGAGCGGAGAGGTGCAGGTAGAGAAACACCCGGGCCTATAAATAGGCATCACAGCACACGCTTTCGGTTTCTCGTAGAGTGTTGCTAAGAAAACTGAGCATTCTCTCTATTTTTCACACCTTGCCCCCACACGGTCAGTTGCTATGTGAAGCCTCGTGGAACGGCAGAGCCAGAAAGTCACAAAATGTCACCCCCAGCCTCCAGATTGGTCAGTGGTTCGCTATTCTGCCTCGCAGACTTGTGAGGCGGAATGTAAACTGTCGGAGAAAAAGCAGTGAGCAGGGATTTCCGTTCTAAATTTACAGCTGGATTTCTTTATAACATGCAGAATTTAAATTTATTTAGTTGCCTCCTCTTCACGCTGCAGAGGGGGAAGCTGATGAATGTTTAGTGTAAAGATCAGACCAGAAGACCTTCAGATTCATTCATATAATTAACTCACCCATCCACAAAAAACGTGTATTTAGCAGCATAAACCTGCTCGTTCTCCTGTTCATACTCATTTACCTGAAACACTCTCTCTCTCTCTCTCTCCTGTGATTACAGGACTCCTACAATGGCGGGCGGCCTGTTCTCCATAGACAGAGACTATTTCCAGGAGATTGGCACATATGATGCAGGCATGGACATTTGGGGTGGAGAAAATCTGGAAATCTCCTTCAGAGTGAGCAAACACACCCGTACACACACACACACACACACACACACACACACACACTCGTGCGTAGACGTGACATGACTGGATTCTTCCATACACTGACAGACATCTTAGTCTCAGACACTTACAAGCCTGCGTCCTCTGCTGTCACTTTGTCACCCAGTGACACAGACACACTTGTAGGTTCTCTGACTAAACTGTTATCTTGACTGAAGCGTTGATGTCATCCTGCGTGTCCTCCGTCAGATATGCAGGATGGTTGTACGGATCCCTAACATAGACGTAGAGCATGTTTGTTCTGGGTTGCGTGCCTCTGTTGACGCTGCTTGTGTTTCATAGATCTGGCAGTGTGGTGGCACCCTGGAGATCGTCACGTGTTCTCACGTGGGTCACGTGTTCAGAAAGGCCACACCTTACACGTTTCCTGGAGGAACGGGACAGATCATAAACAAAAACAACCGCCGTCTGGCAGAAGTCTGGATGGATGAGTTTAAAAACTTCTTCTACATCATTTCTCCTGGTGCGTTCAGGCCTGTGTGTGTCTGTGTGTGTCTGTGTGTGCTTGTGTTTGCGTTTGCGCGCGTGTTCATGTGTGGAGGTTAATCCCCGTGGCAGGTGTGATCTAACCTAGTGACAGTGTGATGTTGTGCGTTAACCTGACAGTATGGGAAGGGGAGCGACAAGTAATTTCACGCTACGGAGCATCTATTAACCTTGGCATTTCAGCATGTACACACACACACACACAGAGAGAGAGGGAGAGAGAGAGAGAATAGGTCAATATTTCTTGCCTGTCGCTACGTTCACATGATACATGTCTTTTCTTTTTTTTCTCCTTTGCCAATGAATGTGTGTGTGTGTGCGTGTGCGCGTGCGCGCGTGTGTGTGTGTGTGTGTCTCCAGGTGTGACCAAAGTAGACTACGGTGACATCACGTCTCGTGTTGCTCTGAAACACAAGCTTCAATGTAAACCTTTCAGCTGGTACCTTGAGAACGTCTACCCGGACTCCCAGATCCCAAGGCACTTTTACTCCCTGGGAGAGGTATACACACACGCACACACACACACACACTGCCGGTGTGAATCAGACACCTTTAGAGTTTTTTGCCTGTGTGATGGTCCCGCTGACCGTGGTGTCTGCGTGCATTCTGTCCAGATCCGCAACGTGGAGACCAACCAGTGTCTGGACAACATGGCCCGCAAGGAAAATGAGAAGGTTGGCATTTTCAACTGCCACGGCATGGGAGGCAACCAGGTGAGACAGAAAAACAAAGTAAGTCAGTGAACAGTCAGAGAAAATTCAGGGGTTGATGAGTTTGGGCTTATTATTACATCACCGTTCTCCACATACAAGAATGGCAGGCAGGTGACCGATCTAAACCCAAGTTACTGACTGAACATTTAAAGTTAACTGCGATACTCGGACCGGTCACGTCGCGCTCATTTTCGATGTGGACAGAAACCAAGAACCCAAACTGGACAATCGCTAATGATTTTGTTGTAATGCCGAGGAAGGAGAAGATGAGATTCATTTCTTCTTTTATTGTCATCTCTACTCTCAGCTGCGGCTTCGTTTATTTAATGTGGCAAACTCTCTTGATAATGTAACGGTTGTAAAGCAATAAGATGTCATAAAAGCAGTGAGAGGTAATATAACTTTTACAGGTATATCTCATTCTGCTGCATCTTACAACATTTTGCATCCTGTACTGTTTTGGTGACCGTGTAGGGGATGGGGGTCAACTCAAGGTCACGAAAAAAAAGAATAAGCAAACATACTAACTTACCACAGAGAAATTCCAGAAACAAAGTATGACATATGGATTTGATGTAGTAGTTTGATGTCTGTGTTGCCTGCAGGTCTTCTCCTATACAGCCAATAAGGAGATCAGAACAGACGACCTGTGTCTCGACGTGTCCAAGCTAAACGGACCGGTCATGATGCTCAAGTGCCATCACCTGAAAGGCAACCAGCTGTGGGACTACGACCCCGTGGTGAGTGGAGCAGCATTTCACAGGAAGAACCCATATTTAAGTCCAGTTGTCTAGGATTCTGTTGTCAGATTTGCTTGCTGAGCCAAAATCGAATTGTTAATGAATCCTCACCAGCAGCACTTTTACATGGTGACATATAAAGTGTTAACCATTCACAATCACAGCCGGGGAGCAGCAGCCATCAAACGCAGAGACTGTGTCTGGAAATATTTGTCCACCCCCACGCTTGTCTCTACAGTCCTCTGTTCTCACCACTTCATTCATTTTTATTACTAAAACAAAACGAACCAGCTCACTTGTGTTGGTATATCCACTGATTTATTCCTGAAAATAAATAATCTAGTTTTATTTTGTTTCTCAACATCGTGGACTAGTCGTTCTTCCTGTAGAACATGTTGTCATAAGGAGGGGGAGGTAGCAGCGGTGTAAAGTAATAAAGAACTGAAGTTTGTTTTAGGAGACTGTGCCTTTATGGATTGTAAAAATCTTTGCAAATTATCACTTTTACTTAACTACATATCTGAGGGCAAATCTTTTGGCACAACAGGTTTTGACTCGTTACGAAATGATTCTAAAAATAGGTTGTGCTTTCGATTTGCTTGCAGACATGGACAAAAAACTGTAAAAACTAGTTTTTATGTTCAGTGTGACTTTGGTAAAAATTCCAACAACTGAACTGTTGGTTCAGTTCTGTTGGCTTGATTCATCCTTTATGTGACAGATTGACTCTTAGTTGTATAAATAATGTGAAGACTGAACAGATCACTAAATAGAGGACTCTTGACAGTCAAACTCATTTAATGCGTCCTCCAAAGTTCAAGCTCGTCTTTGAATAAAGTTTGAAAAGCCTCGGTCAAGTGATCGGTAACTGAACATTTGGTTGTTCGTTATTTTTAAAGACCACACAAGAGCGTTGGCTGAGATTTGTTGATCTGAAGAAAATCACACCGATAGGATGAGAAAAACTTACTTAAGTGGTTTTTTTTGTTTTTTTTAAGTAAAATCAGCAGTTGAATGTCTTTCACTCCCTCCCGTGTGTTTTCTGACGGGTCAGTCGTCGTAACCAAGACATTTGTAAATGAGACGTCAGTGCTTTTACTCCAGTATAGATTTAAGATACTGGCAGAAAGCGAGCATGGTTCAGTGGACCAGTGGCAGCACTTTGGAGAGCGGGTGGATTTGGGTACCAGAGTGCCCTCCTCTCCGTGTGATTAGAGGAAGTTGTTGGGTAAAGAGGGACGTCTGGGCTGCCACCACGACCCCCACCAGGATTAAGCGGATTAGAAAATGCTGTCCCGCTGTGGGTTCAGAGTTGCAGATTTACTTTCTTTTTTCGTGCCTCTGTCACATCACGATATGTCAGGAATGTGTGATACCCAACCTGACCACAGCGTGACACGGCATTGATGAAGAGCAGCCAAAATTATAAGTGAGTCCAGAAACAAGAATCAAAGTCAAAAAGTGAAACCGGCACACGGAGCTCTTGTTTGCTCTGTGACCTTTTATTGACTTGTGACGTGATTTGAATCAACCAATCAAATAGTTTGGAGCCAGGAATGGTCCACCTCCCCCCTAACACACTCTCTGTCCCTCTCTCTGTCCCTCCTGCCGAGCAGAAGCTGACCCTGGTCCACGTCAACAGTAACCAGTGTCTGGACAAGGCCAGCGAGGAGGACAGCCAGGTGCCCAGCGTCAGAGACTGCACACACGCGCGCTCTCAACAGTGGCTGCTCCGCAACGTCACACTACCCGAGGTCTTCTGACCAGCATCCGCACACTCACAAACACACACACCCACACTCTCACACACACAGCAGCCCAGAGTAAGCAAGCAATGGACGAGAATTGTTTGATAAGAAAAATTGGGCACCAGGAAAGGAAGGACTTCCCGTGAGGGGATTTGGGAAGAGAAGAGGACAGAAGGGACGGTACTACCTCTGCCAGGGTTCAGAGTGCATATAACACTCCTGGGGGAGAGAGGAGAGGAGAGGAAAGACTCCCTAAAAGAGACGACAGCAGCGGACTCACTCCTGTGTGTGAAGACGAGCGGCCGGCAGAGGAGAGGTTCTGTACTCGCAACTTCCCTGAATGAAGCAGTCCACCCCGCAACTCATCACGCGACGTTTACTGACTGCCTTTTATGAGAGAGTGTGCACTTATGTGTGTGAATGGGTGTGTGTGTGTGTACCCTGAGATGAATGTATGACTTTGAGATGGGAGGGGGGCTCGGTTTCTTGTTTTTTTATTTTATTTAATTTTGTAATGGGTTTTAAAAATGAACTCTTAAACTCGTATGAAGGGCGTGTGTGCATGTTTTTTTTTTTGTTTTTTTCTTCCCCCACCCAGTTTCTGGCTATATAACCACACCCGTAACCATAAGCCTAAGGATGTATAAACTGTAGGATTACTTCACCACTTCCAGTACGTAGGTGACAGGGTTATTCCATGTTCTTCCACATTGGCTACAGACTTCCGGACTGCCTGCCTTCTTGGCAGAATTTGGGTGGGGAAAAGTGTGTGTGTGTGTGTGTGTGTGTGTGTGAGATCGTGTACGTGCGTGTGTCTCATGTCCACCTGTTCGAGGAACGCCCTCCTGCAGTTCGACAACGGCGTTTGTCTCCCTCTAGTGTTATCCCTCAGCATTTCACCTTACAGACTGAAGCCTCCTCGCCGAGGAATTCAAAGGGACTCGAAGACTAAAAGACAGAAGACGAGGATTGACATCTGCCATCAGCAGACATCTAGATAGATATATATGTTTGTGATATCTTGAGATTTCTATGTCCAGTTTCTACATTGGTTTGCCCGTTTCTACAGTCCTGTGACGGTGCCACAGAGCAGTAGCCCTAGCCTGTCTGTCTGTCTGTCTGCCTGTCTGTCTGTCTGTGATGTCTTATTAGCGCACATACACACACACACACACACACACACACACACACACAAGGTTTTCATACAGGAAAAGGCTGTGCTTGCCTAACATTTATTCATATCTTGTTTTCAAAGACCTCTTGAAAATACACTCCAAGGGCTTCTTTCCTCCACTGGAGTGTGTGGATACGCACATTGACGCATGTGTGTGTGTGTGTGTGTGTGTGTGTGTCATCAGTACTAATCCTAGTCCATCAGCTCAGTGTTTGCTAGAACAAACAGCTCTCAGATGGTTGCTGTTGGACACCAGAGCCCTTAGCGTAGACTGACAGCAGATCAGCGTCTCCCTGCTTCCTTTGTACAGAACATAAAAGCTGCTTTTAATCTGAACAGAGCCAAGTCTCCGCGCTCTCTGTACGAAGAGTCTGGGACTGGACTCGGGGAAAAGAATCTCTGCTTGTTAGCGTATCAAAGAGACTTCACTGTTT